>JAAZTK010000855.1:0-16900 GCA_036507255.1 Megalothorax incertus
TCCAAATAAAACAGAGCAATACAACTCAAATGGAATAAACACTGTCCGTTCTCACAAAGCCCTTTGACCCCTTGGGATGGGGTCACTCCCTCTTGGCAAATTGGACAATTCCCGTACATTACTAGTATTCCTAAACCTAATTGTCAAAATTCTAAATTGATCTAAAAAAATGACCTAATGCGAAATACCCCAAATAGCCTAATTTCCATCTCCCCTTCCTTATTTACTCATCGAAAATACGATATCTTTTTTTAAATCAGGTAAATATTCATATTTGCCATTAAAAAATATAAAATTCTATTTAATCAATGTTCAAATAAAGCTGAAATCAGTTTAGGAAAACGATTAAATCTCTTTATATTCAGGCGAAAGCATCCACATTTATTGTCAACAATTTTGGGTGTTTTTTAACAATTAATTGCATATTTACTTACTCTTATGTAATATAATGTACGATATATTCAATTTTATATATAAATTTAATATGTAGATTTCTTAAATTGCAATGCATTTCAATTTGCAATATATTATTAACAAGTCTATTTGTTTTTTAATACTAAAATTAGACAAGGCATTTTTTGCATTAATTGGTAAATCTGGTATAGTTTAAATATTCTCTCAATTATAAATCTCTCGATCTCACAATTTTTTTTATATCCAGCTTATTCCGGTTTAGGCACTCTGTTAATACTCTTTTGTATTACAATTAATAGTTAAGTACGCATTAACCTATATTATATTACATCAAGTTTAATTATCCTACATATGAGTTAGAAAATAAACAATCCATAATTTGACATTTTTTGCAACTCTTTTCCCTATTTGTTTTAACATAATATACCTACCTATAAATATCTAGATTGAATATGGCACAATTACTAATTTATAATTAGAGTGGGTGCAAAACAAATATACAATTACACTGGCTCAATCCATATTTAAAATTTGGCTATACCTACTTCATATCAGTATAATGACTTAATTGTATATTCTAAACCTAAATTAAATTAAATTAAATCCTAACTAATTACTAATTTTAATAGTATTTGATTGCATTGGCTTGTTGTACATGGTTTGAGTTACATTTTGTGAAGGCATTTCCTTATATTTTAATAAGAGCTTAGAGAAGTATTATATATGGGTGGAATATTCTGGGTTAAATACATGGATGGTCTTTGGCTAATTTTTTAAACCTATTTAAATTCTAAAATCCTAACTATAAACTCCTATATATGTAAATACCTTTGATTAAATTATAAATATACGATATTTAAATAGTACCTATCTAAATATATTCGTACTTAATTAGCAAGCAAACATAAAATTTTAAATATAAATCTTTAGACTTTAGCCTGGCTTTTATAGCTCTCATTCCTAGCCCCATTTATAATTGACATTTGTAATTGCTGAAATTGACCTACAATTTCTTTGCATAGGAAATTACCTCTAATTAGATATACGATACTTAAATAATAACTTAAGAAGTCAATAACTAACAATAAAATCAAATCCTATTTAAAGTACATTTCTTTAATGCTCAAAATCCCCTACTAGATTAAATTGTTTAAATACTTGCATTTGTGTGTGTGTGTGTAAACCTCGGAAATTCGGAATTCCCTCATCATTTCTGGACATTTCTGTATTTCTCTAATCCTTTTTAAACTTTTCTATAATACAAACTTGCATATATTCGCAATTTCGCTTAAAATATGACTCTTGCATTGTTTTAAAATTAACTGGCTCGGGTTTCATTTGAAATATGGCCGGATTTGATCATTTAAATCTTTAAATACTTGTCATTTCCCTCTAAATCCTTTGAATTCCAAACTCCTTAGTCCTACTTGCTCTCCCCCTGACCTTCAAATACTTTCTTTGAACTAGAGCTCGAACTTGAGCTCATAAAACTGGATTGCTGTTGCTGTGAGCTGGATTTTTGGAAGATCCGCTTCAATGATATATTACCACCCTCCCCTTCAGAGCTCTCATAAACCCTCTCCGACTCAATTGGCCCCGAATCATAATGAATATACTCTTGTCCAGAGCCCTGCCCACCACTCTGTGAGCCAGGAGAAGTTACTGGATGATAGCCAGGTCCTCCACCAAAAGTTTTGGGTACAAAATCTGAAGGTTTCATGAATTTAACGGTTGGTGAAGCTGTTGAACTTGACTGGGGTGAATATATAGGCCTGGAATAGTGATCCTCACCCCCGGACGTGGACTCCCCACCCGAGGTAGCTCCGGAGGAATAACCTTTTGGACCCAATCGAAGAACCCCTGTTCCTCCAGGGGTTGCATAATGACCTGTAGGAGGGGGAGGAGGGGGTGGTGCTACTTGAGGTGCACCTCCAGGATGGAAAGATCGCATTGGAGGCGGTGGAGCACCTGGAGAATGACCATACTCACCTCTAGGGGCAGGTTTTGGTGAAATTACAGGCTTTTGGACAGGTGTAGGACTTGCATAATGGCTCTGTGACTTTTGCTGACTTTGCCGAATGATATTAAATGCATTTGTAGTGTTATTAATGCGTTCTGCAGAGGATTCAAGGAGTGATTCAAGCCGGGATGGCTCTGAAACTAAAACTGCTTCAATTTCAAGGTCAGAAGCTTCTTCATATCCAATTAGACCACCTGTTTTCTCTTGATATTTAGCTTTTCGGATTGCAGCAAGCTTATTCCTGGCTTCTTCGAGTTGACGCTCAATTTTAAGAACATCTGAACGTGCATTAATCTCTTGTGCTATCCCTCCTACCATTCTTTTATTTAGGATTAGTTGGCGTTCCTCCTCCTGATCCAGAGCTTGCTGTGCCGCTTTTACTAGATTATCTGTGGCACGTTTTACAGCATTACCAGCGAGTTGGAGACGACGTGTAGCGTCTGATTCTGCTGATGCTTTTACCTTACAAGCGACAAGAAGTTGCGCAGTCGAAGACGCCACCTGTTTGGCACTTGAAATAAGTTTTTCTTCGGTAGCTAGACCTTGAACAAGCGCATTCGCAGCCTCTACTAAAGAATGTGTGGCTACGGAAAAAAATATATTATGAAATTACCATCTATTAAAAGTTAAGCGGACTTAATTACCTGCCGCGACCATTTGCGCTGCACTAACGAGCCCTGGAATTGAAAAAAATCATCAAAATTAATAAAAAATCAAGAAAAAATCGCCTTTTTAAGTGAGTTTTTGCGTTTTTCTATGAAAAACGCGTGTTTTTATTGAAATTTTGAAAGCGGAAATGGACTTACCCTCAGACCATTGTTCATCAACATCAGTGGGCGCCTTCCTGCTCACTCTACCAGAGTCTACAAGCTCACGCTGTGCATGGGAAGCGGCTTTTACAATGGCAGAAGTTGCAGCAGCGATAGATTTGGCAGCTTCCAGAATCATTTCATCAAAATTAAGTGTTTCATCCGCTTCCTGTAAATTAGATGGCTCATATTAGGATTTATCATTCAAAATTCTCAAATAAAACAAAGCAAAATGTAGTCTTCTTTGCAGAGAAATGGACATCTCGACGAATTGAAACTTCTCCATGATGGTATGTTTGTATTCCGGTTGAAATATAATAAAACAACCAAGAATATCAAACATATCTCGTGGAAAAAGCTTATTGGAGATTTCTCTGAGGCTTTGGACATCGGGCGTTGACATCTTAATATCAGAAAGCCATTAAACTAACCTTGATTGACTTTCTAGGGCGTAGTTTTTCCAATTTCTTGGCTGCCGCATCAATGCTCTAAAAGAATATGGCCATTTAAAACGTTATATTGATGATTTACGATAGAAATACGCACATTGGCAGCTCCCAGAAGCTCATTCTCAGCGATTACAGTCGGATCTTCCGGGTCTACAAATTCCCCACCTATTTTAAAAAGGATTAAAAGCATTAAAAACTGTCCATTTCTTTTGGAAAAATAGATACAGATTCACAGAGACCAACCACCAACAGTTTTGAGTTTAAAGAATTTAAATTAGATGTAATTAGAGCTAATTTAATAAAAGAAAAATCCAGATTTCATGCGGATATATGAGGGTTAGACAAATTAGAAAAAATCTCTAATTATTATTAAGATTTTCAAGGCGAAGTTGCTTTTTAGTCGCAAAATAAATCAAGTAGATACTTGTAGAAGTATTATTAGAATTTAGAAATGTAAAAGAATTGCGAATGGACATCGGATCGAACCTTTGTGATTATATGGATAGTGCATTGCGTCTCCGAAATAGGAATTTGCGACAAGTTGGTTGTTCACAACTAGGTTTTTGAAGTGAACAAAGGAAGGAGGAGGATAAAACAAACATTATTTAAATATTGTACACATCTTTACTACTTTAAACATATAATCCGGCTATTCTAGCCCTAATTTACAAGGTATTCTATTTAAAAAATGTAAAAATATCTCTGAAAAAGTCGTTTTGCGTCAAAATCTTAAATTTTAAATTATGGGGTTTGAAAAACCGTTAGAAAAACTTCAATCGGGATTAAAAATTAAGGTTTAAAATCATTTTAAATTGAAATTAATCTCGTTAAAAGTCTTAAAACTGATTAATCTGTAAGATTTCAAGTAAAAATGTCAAAATTCTGATCTAAAAACTGCTTAGAATTAATTTGAAGTAGCTTCAAGAGCATTAGATATCGGTATTTCTATTGCTAATCTGCTAAAGATTAAATAAACTCTGTATTAAAGGGCTCTAATAATAACCCAGATCATAAAACAAGATAAATACCTTTCATAAGCTGAGCTACAGCCACCAAATCTGTAATACTTGTAGCGATATTCCTCGAGCATGCCGAGACCTTGTCTTTGACATCCTCTCCAGGATGTTCCAGTGCATGGAGGACATATTGGAGGAGTTGGCGATACCCTACAGCAACTTTTCTCGCTTCTATGAGAGTCCTTTCCCTTAACTCACCATCAACAGCAAAAGCTGAAGACTTTGAGGATGTGAGTAAATCAGAAATGGTTTTACGACCCATATTTGCAGCAACAATCACATCGTCCTGTTTACAGCTAAAGCCTGCTGATACAGCTTTGGAGGTTGCTGCCATCACAGGCTTTGTAGCACGTACAAGTTCATCTGGATTTATTGGGCGTCCTCGAGGAACTTCCGGTGAATCAAAAGCTCGAATCTCTTGTGCAATAGCTTCAATTGTCGCTTCAAGAGCACGTGTCCCTCGGCTATGTTCATCCTCGACGGCTTTCACGGTTTTTAGAAGGGATGTTACATTTGTCACCATTATCTAAAAAAAAAGGTTTAAATGAGAATTAGACATTTTAATAATAATCCCATTACAACATGGGGTACGAGACACTTTTTCATTAATTTTCAATCAACTTTGGGTTAGTATTTCATTCTAAAATCATTTTAGACTAATTGTAGGGTTAAATTCTCGTAGCTAAATGTACATTAGAGGGTAAATTACAACTTTTATGGTCTTATCTGGCTGAGGAAATGCATATAGATTTTAGTATTGCCTTATTTCATATAAGAATTGATTATTTGATGCAGGGTACCACAACTGACGCCGACAACACGGACTCCACAACAAAATTGACTCTTTTTTCATTCTCACAAATATTCTCCACTTGCATTCCAATCGAAAAATAATGTCAAATGCTTATTCTTACCTTTCCGAAACGTACCCTTTCATTTCTACTATATAATTAATTTTGCAATTCAATATTTCAAATGATATATAATTCTTTTATTGCATTGAATTTATTTTAAAGAAAAATACAGGCCGAAAAAAAATTGAGTTATGAAATTGAATGCAATTTCTAATTAAATTTTAGACTGAAAACGCGTCAGTTTTGTTGTGGAAGTCCAGAGTCTTCGCGTCGTTGTCCAAACTCAATTCCTCTTGGACTTGATTAACCTTTTCAAATGCCTCTACCGGCTCTGGCACCTCAAAGTCCTCCTCCAAATTCAAATTAATCTTTTAAGATTTTACTCAAAATCTCAATATATCCATATTTTTTTCAAATACTAATTAAATGCAATTTCCCTATTCAAAAACCTCGTAGATACTATCCAAATTTCATTCTCAAACTAGATCTGAACTTTGAGGATACCTACCTTTGCAGACTCCTTGAGCGTGATCATGGACTGATCATTCTGCCCCTTCCCCGCAGCATTCTTTGTCGCATGAATAAGGTCATAAAGTGCAGCAGCTACATCCCTCACAGAATTAATAAGCATAACCTGAGACTCTGGATTATTCGAGCCAAGGCTTGATGCGCCAAACTTGACAGCTTCCGAGAGTTGTACGATCGTTGCGACTGCATTCTGTGCTGCTACCGCGAGCTGTTCCTGAGTACTTGCCGCACCCGCCACAAGCTATAAAATTTTATTTAATTAAGTTCCTATTAAAACCTTCACATTTCCTCAAAATTACCGTTTTTGTATCTTCAACAAGCGCCTTTGCCGTCTTCAAAATATTATCTTTATGATTTACAAAAGCTTCATCGCTCTCGCTATGCAGTGTCCCCGCCGTTGCAAACATAATCGTCGTATCCAGATCTCCGATGATGCCACTAACCGCGGATGCCGCATTAATACATGCTTGTGTCCCTCGGGAGCCTGCTTGTAGAGCAGCCAGGATGTCGCTAACCTTTTCACTTACAACGCGATTCCCTTCTCCTAAATCCCTTTGTGCAAAAGCATCACCTGGCGGTGCAAATTGTACAACCCCACCAAATTTGACCATATCAATTACTGCACGTCCAAGCTCTTGCACCCCACAACGGAGTCTCGTACCTACATCTTGTGACAGGACTGCTCCAATTGCACCTCTAGCATCCCCAGCTAATTGTGTATAATTTCGTGTAAGCTCCGAAGAGAGCCCAGGAAGTGCGTTTACATCATGTCCTCCTTTGCTAACCATTTCTTGGCTTAATCTTGCAATTTCTTTAGCAGATCCAACCATTCTTGATTGAAATGTGACAAAATCTTGATCTTGGACAGCCCCAAACGTTGATTGCCTCACCCCTTGGTCAAGTTTGACCATTGAAGAGGCTATAGCTTCACTTAGGCTTGTCACGAGGGATCCAGCACCTGATGAGATCCTCTCAAGAGCGGATTTTAGATCGTCAAGGCCTTCTTGGAAGCATTGAGCGCTTAGATCCACTTCCTGGTGAAGCCCAGATGCTTTTGGATTACCACCAGCTTCTTTACAAGCGGATATCAGCTGTAGGCAGGATTCTAGGACTGTTCGAGTACGTTCCATAAGATTAAATTGTTCTTTAATCTCAGAAATGTTCGAAAGAAGCTCCGATTACATTTGAAGCTAAATTATCAATGATTGCAACCATTGAGGTAGCCTCATGGCCTATCCCTTCAGCTGTAGACCTTCCAGCCATTCGGAGTGGTTCCAAATGCTCCTCAGCCATTCGTACAGAATTTTCTGCATTTTGTATAAACCCTTGGATTGTATTATTCTTTCTTGGGGCAAGACCCTTTGAATCTGCAGCATGAATTGCCTTATGAAGCTCACGGAGTGACTCCTTAAGGCGTGCTATTGAAAGCTCGCATTCACGCTGACCTGGAGCTTTTTCACGGAGGGCTGTAACCATTTTTTTAATTGAATCTGAGACAAGTTTTGAATGTTGTGCAACAGATTGCCATACGGAGGGATGGTTAGGATCCATTGCAAGTGTTTTTGCGGATTGGAGCATAGAACAAGAGCCTTGGATGACATCACGGCCGGAAGATATGATGGGTTCTTGGATTGCCCGACCCTTTGGAGAGATTTTGGCAGGGATTGCTTGGAAATCGGGCTGAGAAGCGTATGATATGAGCGAATTGACTGATTTTATAAGGGAATTTGTAGCTTTTGAGCAGGTTTCCCTCTTCTTATCGGTGTGATCTTGGTCTAGAGCTGTTGGGAATTAATTATTACCATTAATTATTGGATATTTAAAAGAATTTTTAAATTAACATATTTCAAAGTGTGATTTTTAATGTAAAGTGTATGTTTAATTAAATGAAATGTTTTAGAGTTAGGTGTACTTGCCTTTACCTTTAATTTCTTTCACGAGGGTGGCAGTAGAATTTGCTACATCCTTTGCAAGTTGAACAAATTGACGTTTTATGGACTGGTCATGAGTACGCTCGGATGCGGCTCGACAAGCGGTACATAGGCCTAAAGAAAAAATATATTTGCAATCAATTTTAAGTTTTCATTTAATTCATTTTAAATTAAAACATAAAAAAGGCTCCAAATAATTTTAGATTTAATTGGAATGCACTTAAATTGGATTAAACTTACTAGAAGTATGTTTTGCAATAGTTGTGGCAGCTCCTAGAACCGCTGGTTGAGTCACATTTGGTGTAGAGAGGACTTGGCATGCTGAAATTCATAGAAAAACGACATTTTAATTCCAAAATCTCATAAAAATGTGTTTTTTCAAAGGAATTTTACTCCAAAATATAAAATCTCATTAAAAATATGATTTACAATCATCAAAAAGACGAAAAGATATCCTTACCAGATCGTATATTGGCTGCAGATTGATTTATAGCATGCATATCCACAAGTCCAGGACGCCCTGCCACGCTTGATGGTTCAGAAGCCGCGAGGAGGTATGCAGCTTGAGCAGAGGACTCAATCAATCCACAAATTGCATCTGCCGCAGAGTTTACAGAAGCTCCCTTTTAGAAAAAAATAGAAATTCAATTAAAAAACGCTCTAAAACTTCATTTATTCGCATTTAAAAAATTAAAACTTACAAAATGATCCAATCGCCCTTCTTTAACAAAATTAGCAATCCCTGTCATTGCATCCCCAAGCAATTTAGACTTTTCCACAACATGTTGGGTACAATCAAAGTATGATGTAGTATTGAGCGGTTCATTAGGATTGTCAATAAGGGGTTTAAGTGCTTGTATCCTCCGCACAGCATTATCGCATTCCTTTTGCCCAGGTGCAGCAGAAGATGTGGAATCAATGAGTTGATTGAGCGTCTCATTAACTTGCCTTGAAGCGGAAGTTAATTGATTTCGTACACCTGGTGAGAAAAAAAGAATTAAATGAAATTAGTATTCAAATTTGATAATTTGAATACTATCGATGACGTTTTAAATTTGACATTTTGGGATACGGGCCCTAAAGGATCCTTATACCCTCTTATACCTTTGGAACTTGGATGAATAATTGATTTAGAATTTAAATGTCCATTCTTTACTATTCATATTCATTTACATGTTTAGTTATAAACATAGATATCGAACTGGAATAGATTTAAATGAATATGAATATACGTAGAATATCTAAATGAATTCCAGTGTCCTTTTTGGACCTTTCTCTTTACAGGTTAATGAGTCAGATTGACAGTTTACTCTTATTCTGAGCTTCTATTGAGCAACATACACTCGCGGTGAATTCTTTGTTTGAAAAAAAGCCTATATTTTAGCTTATATTTCTTGAAAAAACTTTCGTACAATTTAATTAAGTGTGTATCTAATTAATTAAACTAATTAAAACCACTGTGCCTGACTTCTATATTCCGTATTTGCACTCCCGTCGTTTATTTCAACATAAACCGCATCAAGCTTCAGATTGACACCTTAAAGATTCGGATTTCCACTCGGACTATAACTCTACATAACCTATTGATTTCTCAAGGTAAGTAGTAATCTTATTTCTTATGTAGTACATCCATGGCCAACTCAACCACCCTCGACCTCGGAGCAATTCATATTCCCCTTCTCTACCAATTCAATTGTGTTACCCCCTCTGAGTTCGCAATTGACCAGGAAAATATCCTCCGAGAACAAGTAAAAGATATCTAATATATCCCTATTATTTTAATAATGTTTCTTATGTATTTACAGGTTATCTATGCTCTCAGATGCAAAAAATGCCACAGTAAGGGGAATGTTGCTGTACATGTTGGAAGGGCTGGATCACGTAAGAAACAACGAAGTATCAGACAACGTTTGCTTTCCCATACTCGCACCCCAAACAAGCCTTTTCTCAAAGCTCTCCTAAAAAACGAAGGATTTAAAGGGCTGAAGAAGAAGGTGTATAAAGAGATGAGAAAAGGAGATCCTAATTGCTATCTCCAAGTAAGTCCCTTATAACTTTTAAATGCATTAAATGCTTATTGATTATTTATATATCCTATTAGGATTCATACACCCACTTCAACTTCTTCCACTTCTCAGAGAAATCCACACCCTCAATGGAACAGATTATGGAGAATATGCAGCTCTTCATTCTAGAGAGACTCCATGCCGCTCAATTCGACAATGAGTATGAGAAATCCCTGATTGAGGATTATAGAAGCACCCGAGAAAGATACTGGAAAAACCTCCTCAAATCTCAAAATTACGATTTCAAGAACAGAGTGATGGGATTGAATAAGCTCCCGAATGCTGGGATTCTAGGTTAATCCTGTTATTTTCAAATTCAGCTATGTATTTTTTAAACTTAATCATTTCTAAATTAAATTGTTTGTTCAATTGTATCCTAAAATGTACTTATGTATAAAGCAAAATTATCATTAAATAATTCGAACCCACCTGGTGCATTAGGATTTGCAGAAATTGATTTTGCAATGACGAGAAAATTTGAGGTAACAATTGACACATTCTTCAGGGTAAGTAGAATCTCTTCCCGAATCGTAACCTCTTCATGAAGGTTTGCTAGAGATGCTCCAGTATGTATGAGTTGTGTAACACGGGATGAAAAGAATTTAGATGACCCTCCAAGTTTACCAGGATGAGATGCAGTGGAGCAAACTATCATTAGAAGACTCGGAAACTTCTTGTGCAAGATGTTGAAGCTCTGTTTGAAGTTGACCATAATTTTTGTTCGATGGAGAACGGGGTTCCCCTTCATCCAGCACGGCCGAAGCTGAACTTATACTATTTATAGCTTCTTCCACTTCACGCTGACCAGGAATAGAGGTCTGAACTTTATCCAGGGCGTCATGAACACCCTTTGCAAGGGGTCCGAGTTGCCCCTCCCTCTCTTGAGGTGGCTCATGCCCTCCAATATAAGGTAGAACTTTCTCTTAAAAGTGTCCAGCTTCTTTCTAGAACTTCCTCTGTGGCGGAGAGGACCCTTTGATCGTCTGAGGTGGCAGCTACGGCACGAGAAGCGCCTACAAGATCTCCTAGACCTGCACTCATGCCTGGAATTCAAAAAAAATTATGAAAAAACGCATATTTTTGAGAATTTTAGGCATTAAAATGCCTAAAATTGCTTTAAATGCATACCCTGAGCAGCAGTTATCGCAGAATTATTATCCCCCCGTACAATTGATATTGTCATTTGATCTGTGGTAGTACCAACACGCCTTATACTTGATGTAAGGCGCTGGATCGCACTTTGAGGATTGTCATTGGGCAGTGGTTTTAACTCTCGCTTCCCTGCAGCACGCTTAAATGCTAGAATCTCTTCTTTGACTTCACGAACACGGGAAGCGGCAGCTTCCATTTGACGCTTGGGGTTTATTGAGGATGTTAGGCCGGATTCTGCACGAATTCGATCTAAACTTGTTCGTAGCTCTACAAGCTCTACTGCAAGACGCTGTGAACATTGACTTAAATGGCCTGCCAATTCAAAATATTCATTTTATAGCACTCTAAAACGATTTTTGTTAAATTTTAAAGAATAATTGAGGGATTTACGGGCAGCTGAAGGCTCGTCAATGAAATTGGCAGCATTTTTAGTTGTATTCACGAGTGAATTACTCGGACTTAGGAACTTTTCGGTGGCCTAGAACGAAAAAAATGAATAAAAACATTAAAATTGTATGCTTAAAACATCCAAAAAGCTCTAAATGCATTAAAAATATGTAAATTAAAGAAACTCACTTCAATTAATGAACTTTGAGCCGTCTCATCGCTAACTTGAAAAGAAGACTTGACTGCAGATACAAGATTTGGAATAGTATCGGCAACAGCTCGGCAATCTGATGACATTGCTTCACGGGTTGTTGCATTTCCGCAATGTGGACTAGCAGTTTGGCTTGCAGCAATTGCCTGAGCGGCTGCAGAGGCAGCATTCTTTGCTGAAGACTCTAACCTTCGAAGGATTTTCCGTTGAACAGCTCCACCTGCCGCAAAATTTGTCGCTTCTCGAAGATCCTGCGCCGCTTGCCTCAGCAGATCCTGATTCCGAGGTGTATTTGGCGCCGAAGCACATTGTTTTGCCGCCTCGACAAGCTTACTCGTTGCTTCGGCCAATACTTTGGCCGCTGCGATCAATTTCCGCTGAACTTCGGAATCTGGTGCCTTTTCCGCCTTTTTTTTCAATGAAAAAATGAAATATTTCGCCTATTTGCATTTGAAAAAATCTTACATCTCCTTTAATCGCATTTATAAGCTGTGCCGTAGCCTCTGCGAGGATCTGCGTCTGTCGTACCATATCTCCGCTGTCCTCACTTGTCATAATCTTATCAGTAGCCACAAGGATTCGATCTACAAGCCTCTCTTGGGTAGATTCTGTCACGGCCGTCCTCGCTTGGGGCCGGATATGATCCAGAAGCCGGTTGAGAGACTCTGTCACAGCTCTAGAAGCACTCTGAAGGTCATCAAGTAGGATCTTGTCCCTTACGTGGGTATTACTCGCCGTAGACACACCATCTACAGCTTGAGCGACTCTCCGCTATTGTTAAAAAAAGCCGTATTTTAATGATTAATGATTAAAAACGCAAGAATGAAGAAACGAACCGTTGCTCCGACTAACTCTTCTCGGCATTTCGGATGAGAGATGGTTGGGGCTACTACTTTGCAACATGCAACGAGCTCAGATGCGGAAAGTGCAGTTTGAGCCGCACAATTTATAATTTCTTCTTTTTTATAAGCTTCATCTACGGATCCAGCGCATTTCCGGGCTTGTACCACAAGTGCTAAAGTTTTTAATAAAGATGAATTTATTTTAAATGCAAAATCAATCATTTTCAAAGCCAAAATGGGCAAAATCTGAGAATAATTGAATAATTTACCTGCGGAGGAATTTGCTACATTTTTTGCAAGCCCAAGTAGCACATCCTGACTTGAATCTCCCTCTCCAATCGTGTTTAGAACACTCCTAGAAGCCTCGCCAATCCTTCCAGCCGCACTCAAAAGGTTTTGTCTCGGCTGCGAATACAAAATAACACTTGTTTAAATAGTAATCCTATTAAAATGCCTTAAAATGACTTTAAATACATTGAAAAACTACTTAAAAATGACATAAAATGAACAAAAATGTATTTACCTCCTTTGCACCAGGCTCTGCAGCATTAAGCAGATCCGAAAAGGCATTACAAAGCTTTCTCGTAGCCTGTAAACCCATTTAAATCATTTAAAACTCATTTATTTAAATTAGAATTAATAATTTTTTGATTGGATCTAATTTCTAAATTAATTTACCTCAAGTAAACTATTCCCAGAATCATCCATAAGTGCGGAAATCATTCGGATATCCTTTGTGACCTCAGGTAAGGAGGAAGAGATGGAACTCACCGCATCGCACATAGCCGAATCCACTTCATCCCTTGATGTGAGGCTCACAATATGCGCTGTGGAGGAACACATTGAAGCAATCTGGGTCTGGACATTCTGTCGTTTTGTGTCCAGTGTCGTCTCACGCCATTTTCGAGAAGCCTTAAAAATCATAGTCCAAAATCAAGCTCAAATCTCCATATTTCCATTATTAAAATATTTAAATTACAATCAGAATGCACAAGGAATTGAGCAGATGAAGAAGAAGGTACGGGGAGACATGCGACATTGCCGAGAAATTCAAGATTCAACTCACAAAACATGCAAAAGAAAGTTTAAAGAGAAAGAAAAAGCGACAAATGACAAAACATACAAAAACACACAGAACACAAAGATAAACATGCTAGAAATCATTTTATTCGCATACAAAAAATCAGTAGCAAAGGAATAAAGTAAAATTAGCCTATTAGAACGTATTGTAAAGATATTCACGATTAATTAATGTTTAAATCATTGTACTTTATAGTACTATTAATTAGTCCTTTTAATTCATTAGTCGATTTACCCTGCCTTTAAATAGGACATTTATATTTAAAAATATAAAAAACATACAAAAACACTTTTAAGCATACACAAAATACGTACAAATGTAAAAATCATTAATTAATCGTATTCATCTTGTTTAGTTTGAGGTTAGAAAACTCTTAAATTATTTGGCAGTAGGATTTTAGCAAAAAAAAGTAATTAAAAAAACGAAAAATCAGAAATTGGCACCCAAAATTCACGAATAATTCGTAATACGAGTATATCGGAGATGATAGTGTGATGGAAAGGGACTCACCGGGTCATGCCCCAATGGTGGCAGATTAAGTGGTGTGTCCAAATACTCTTTACTCCTCTGGATAGACTCATGTCCACTCCTTAGTGCCCTTTGCGTGTTTGACATACATTCTCTTTCCTGCATTTGATTCATCTAAAAAAAGTTTTTTAATTAATTTCTTTTCCTTACACGTTTTATTTTAATTCTTACCGAGCTTTGCGAGGTATGAGTCATTTCCAATTGACCCCGAATCGTGCTGTATTGCGTCCCTTGTAATTGACCCGTCTGTATCGTGGATATAGCCTCAGGCCCAGCGTGTAAAACCTATTAATTAAATTAAATAAATTCCAAATGGGCCGTGTTTTGATTTTCCAATTAGAATTCTTACAGCAGGCTTTGCTACAGAATCAGCAATCAACGGTGTAGGCTTCTCTGGAAGCTGCCGTTGAACGATAGTCGCTTTATATGGTGAAATCATGTCCTCAATTAACGTAGACCCCTCATCCCCTTCATCTCCGTACCTATCCTTTGCTTGTTTCTATTTTTTAAATTTTAAAATCAGTTCCAAATTCATTTAAAAAGCCCTTAAAAATTATTTTTTAGAAAAGCAAACCTTTCGCAGAATGATATCAATATATCCAGCAATTAGCTGTGCAATCTGCTCCCCTTCCATCGTTTGCACCGAATAATATTGGTCTGAATAATCACCAAAATCCAGTGTAAAAGTATTGGGTGATGCTGCCCATCGTCGTACAGTCGTCAAAGGCCAAGTTTTCATAATTTCTTTTGTGCGTTCATCAAGCCGAAGTACAGAATCTTTTGTTACCCCAAGAAGGCGGGGTACAAGCTTGTTTTTACCCTCCATTTTCTCCTTAACGAGGAAGAAAGTCACTCCGTATGTTGGCTGATTTTTAGAAAAAAATTAGAATTGAAAGAATTTAAAAATAATTGCATTTCTTACCAAAGATCGAGCTTTACGTGCATAAAGAGCTTTGGCATCCAGCTCGCTAAGTCCAACGTGCAGCCGATGGTTCATAAACACCTTTTTCTCAATCCCTTTAACTTTCAGATACGAACTGGGTAGATATTCCTTCAAACTATAATTTTAAATGGCGAATTTTACATTAGAAATTGCATTTAAACATCAATTTAAGCAAATTAATGCACTTTGGGGCTGATTGGTACTTACTCTAGCAGTCCAGGGCGATGTTTCAACGAATTGTGATCTCCAAATTGAATCTGGCATTGAATTCCTGCAAGAGAAAGTCAATTTCTCATAAGATTTCAATGAATTCAATGTAAATTAAACCTAGAAATGAATTTACCTGCAAATTCACAAGCTTTATCCTGTGTAACAGGGTGTGTCGAGTCAAGGATAGCATCCCTCGCTTGAACATAGAGTAGATTCAACTGTACCGGATCATGAGAGTCGATATTTTGATCCGAGAAAAAGAATTTCCGGCGTAGGGTGAGCACTTCATCATTTTCAATCCCTTGCTCCCTCAGCGTCTTTGTATGATCCACCCAGTTCACTATTAATCCATGCTTTGCAATCAAATTCCTATTTTTCTCAATTAAAAAATATAAAAAGTGCTTACAATCATCATCTGTTTTCAATTTCTTCCTCAATTGTTCCATTTTAGCATCCCTCTCCTTCTCCTCTCGCTTCCTCCTCAGAGTAAGTGTCCCATAATTTGGATTAGGCGACGTTGCATCAAGCTCATCAAGGGGTAGATCCCTCACCAATGAATATTCATCATGATTTGTAATCCCCATCTTTGTACAAATAACCACAAGTAGATTGGATACATTTTGGGAATCATCAACCATTAGCGTCTTATTTGTCCCATCCAGAGTCCTCACTTTTAGCGTACGTATCTTTTTCCTATATTCTATAGTGTCACCATTCCTCAGGAGGTAATAATCCAGGGTCTTACAAGGTTCAAGCCATGCACCTGTACCTGGTAGTTCACCCGCCAAAAATAGACCATAATCCTTGTCTATTTGAATTAAAAAATTGAAAAAATTAGCCTTAAAAATCAAAAAAGATCGAAAATAGCGAGGAAATCTTACGTTGGCCCAAATTGGGTAATTCTGAACATTTGTCACGAATGATTTTGCATACATCTTGAATACTAGGATGGGAAATTTGGAAATAAATGTCAGAAAACTTTAAAAAAAAACAATAAAATCATAAAATGTATTTACTTTGTGGACGGGTCAAATTGGAGCGTCTTTGTAACGCTCTTCTCGACAATATTAATCCTCAGAGAGACTGCCATTGCGTCAAATCAATTCAGAAATTGAGACTAATCTGCAAAAAGATCCGAAAAAATTCAATTAATTAAAATAAAATATAAAAAGTGATTAAAAACTAATTAATTTAATGAGAATTCAATCCAATTCAATTAATTCAGTCAATTGTCGTCCTCTCCTACACAAATACTGTCTATTCCTCGACTCTCCTTTTACTATGTTATCATCATAGGGCCTTGATAATAAAATGCATATGGTAAACCTTCTAATCTCTAGGTATATGTTTGCTCTCGTACGCTAAATCATTAATATACACACAACAATTCACAGGGAATGTGTAGCCACATGGGAGGAATCAAGGTAATCAAACACAAGACCAAAAAAGGTCAGCCCAG
>JAAZTK010000856.1:0-16890 GCA_036507255.1 Megalothorax incertus
TTTCAAGTTAGATATAGTACCTAAAAGAAGCACATGATGGCCCAGGGATAGCCTATTAGCAAGGGCGACGCCTGCTGTCCCTCCACCACAGATGATAAAATCATATTCGTTCCTTTTTGGGAGGTAGTCCGTGAAGGCCGGAGGAGGGTCACTTGGAAAAACCTTTTCCCGATCCAAATCCTCAAATTGTTTGTAATACATGGCAAGGAGGGTTAAGACGCTCCCAAAGACCACCTCGTAAAACGGAAACATTGCGGATGTTCCGAAATTCAAACTTAATTTGATAGAGCTTTTTTTCGAATTTTTTTAGCCAAGAATATATATCTTTTTTTTGGAAAGTGGTCAAGTTAAATATGAATTATTCCCAATTAAAATTTATGTAAAATATATTTTATATGCACTAAAATTTAATGAGGAGATCAAATTGCATGATGAGCCATAATGGAAGGGACCTTGAGCCAATTAATTATCCTTTAATTAATCCATCAACTTTTAATATGGTCAGCTTTGTTAATAATTATACATTTAAAATATAATATTATAAAGTTAAAGAATGTCAAATAGAAATTTTAAAATGTACAGTAAAAAAGACAAATGATCCATTTCCTTTAATCAAGTATTTTTCCATTTAAAAAATACAATACATTTCTTCTTTAAATTTTTAAATTTTTTTGAACCCCCCAGGGTCGTGTCGGAGAATTGTGCACCCGTTTTTCAATAAAATTTGATTAAATCGCTCTAAAATCATTGTATTTAATGGAATTTTACAAATTTTATTCCCAAAAAAGAGGAAATATGAACTTTTACATATATTTTGGCCTACATATTTAGGAACTTGGGGCAGTTAACGAACGACCTTAAAATACATTAGCTCAATAAAATCCAATTTTATAATAACTAAAAGTTATATAGTATCATATATAATTATAATATCATTACATCATTCAAGCCTCTCAAAATGCCAAAGGCACCTTTTGGTGAATCCTCAGAAGCCTTTGGCATTGTCAACTTTTAACTGATTATAGGTTAGAATAATAGAAATTAGAAGCATAAAAATTAGCTATTTTTTTGGCTATTTTCATTCAGGTATAGAACAAATACTTTTTTTCGTGTTAAAATTTTTAAAAACCATATGATTTACCATCTTTGGATGTCAATATTTCTTATACCAACAAATTTTTAGCACAATACATGGTCACAACTACAATAAATGGTCATCCGTTGAGTGGTATTCAACGTGAGAGAACTTGAGGGCAAAGGGATCGAAGGAGGATGTCGAGAAGGAAGTGTTAAGCTGTCGAGGGTGTCAACGCCATGAAGATTCCTCAAATTCTAAGTCTTCTGTGAGCCAGAGGTATGAGATTTTTGAATTTTTCAATGAATTCTTTATGAGTATAACCTAGATAATTGACCGGATTTCCCGAAATGGAAAAATAATGTTTTTTTAACTCTAAATTAATGCTAAATAATTAATCAATTGTAAGAATGTCCCGGAATTGAGGAGGAAGCGCATCTTGAATCTGGATCATTTGTTCGGCTGTAATCTGAGGTAATTTTACAATAATTAATTTAGATTTGAAATTCATTTTAGATTGATAATTACTTTATAGCCTGAAATATGGAATTCCTTTAGATGAGTAAGTTCCTGATGGTGGTTTAAGAGTAGATCCATGAGCTCATTAACATCTAGACTGCCACTGGCTTTAGATGCATAGTAGTATATGGTCTCGATTTCTAATTTCCCGTAATTAAAAATAAAAAATTTAAATTAAAACATTATGTATTTTGGAACTTACTTTTCAAATGGACCAAATTAAAAGTGGAAGAAAGGCTAGAGATTTCGAGGTTCTTCAGGGTGTCCACCCAAGGGATCTCCGATCCATTAGTCAATAGTCCTTGAGCAGAGTATTCCTCGACGAAGGGGAAACTGATCCGAAGTTTATTAAAGAGTTCAATTCGAGTAAATGACTTATTGAAGTTAATCTTCAAATTTTTCAAAGGGTGTCCTCTGGTCATTTCAAAAGTATTGACCTGGCCCAACTCCTCATTAAACTCTCCAGACATTTCCCACAGAATAACATCATTGAGATCCAGGCGGAGGAGATTTGGGAATTTTTGACAAAAGTCGAATGGTGCAAAATTGTTCAGTGGATCTTGAAAAGAATTTCGGATCATTTTAAAAGTAAGACATGTGAGTCGATGGAAGATTGGAAATTGGATCCTAGAATCTGTATCATCACCATTTTTAACATTGCTTTCCAAACTGAGATGTAATTCCTCGAGGGTTGGAGCTTGACTTGCGAGTAGATTACTCAAAAATCTGCAGCCTATTTTTCGATATTTCAATTTTTTATATTCCTTCCAGATTTGAAGGCGGAGACGCTTCAGCCTCATCTCCTGAAGGTTGGCAATACCACCCAGGATGACCAAATCAGATATTAAAACATCCCATTCGATTTCAAGGGTGAGATCTGAGAGAGTGTTCAAAATTGATGAAGCTAGGAGCTGTGTCAGGGTAAAGCCTGGAACAGAAGATCCTCCAATGAGGATTTGGGAAGGCTTAAAAGTGTCTAGGATATTGTAATTTTTCATGGTGTCAAAATCCATCCATATCAGCTCAAATCTTTGAAAGAGTTTGATCCTCGGATCTTCTTCAGGCATGAAAGCATCAATCTCCCTCTTCAAGGCCAGCCAATCTTTGTTATATATGAGGTCGGAAAAATGGAGAGGCTTTAAAGATTTTCGGCCAAGAAATTTTGTGCCAATTTTGTTCCAAAAGGGAGTCACGAGGCGGACACTCTTGAGGTCGGCGGTTGAGAGGTAAGGAAAAATTATGTCCAGATACTGCAGGAATAAATTAAACATTAACATGATATACTTTTCTTAATTTAAATCATAATAAATTAATTTATACTCGAATTTATCCTTTCAAAATTTTAATATGCACTTACATCTTCATTAAACAATACCCTCGAAGCTGCTTTTGAGAGAGACATTTTGATTTTTGTCAGCAGACCTGAAAGGAGTCAATTAAAATTATTAAATTCAGCCTTTGACCCCGAAGACACCCAAAAGGCAAAGATCAATTCATTTTTAAACCAAGATTGAAAAAATCCATTCTTTTTTCATGTTTTAAAAAAAGGATTTTTTTACCTTTAAATCCGGTGCAAATCCAAGAATTTGGTAATGCTGACAATGGACCAGGGTGTTAGATGGTGATGAGAAGTGACCTCAAAGTATCAGGGGTTGTCCAAAAATGACGTGAAGCGGGGCAAAAAATTTGACCCAACACAAACCAAATTTTGCGGGGGGCAGGATTTATACTCCCAATGTTGTAACGTCAATTGGCTTTGTTTGCAATTACTATTATTTTTTGTTTAATTTTTAAAAATTAATTATTTTTCGAGGTCATTCAAAAAGGTCATTCAATTTGTGAACAATTGATCCTCATTGAGTTCCCCCCGAATCGAGAGATCGAGAGGTAAAAAATTGGTGGTAAAAGTCACTAAAACATAAAGGGTACAGTTCCGCTTCGAATTCGAAAGCTAAATAAAATTATGTGACCAAAAAAGATCATTTGGATTCAGGATAATTAAGCTACTTTTAAATCAATTTTTTTTATGTATTAAATGAATGCCTATAGATGGACCTAATACTAGACCTATATATGTAGAATATAGTACTAGTAATGCAAATCCAGTTTAGTTTAAAATTTTTTAAATACTTTTGAAAAATCATTTATCATATGATTTAAACTCGATCCTCAAACATCCAAACATTGGTCCAAGATACAGGACAAAGGTCAAAATCCATTTGGGGAATATCTATATGAGGTATGGTAGGGCTAGGAAAGCACTCAAGATGTATCGGAAGGTTATGGACAAATTAACAACCAATTATGAAATTTCTGATGACCTTCTCAAGTAAATCTCATTGAATTTCTTCGATATATGCAAGTAATGACTCCATTAAATATATATAGGAGGAAAATACTGCATAATATTGGGATAATCCTAGTTCAAAAGGGATTTATCGAAGATGCCGTGAATAGTTTCAAGTACCTCATCAGTCATCACGCTTACGGATAATCCTTCATTCGAGGCTGGAAGTGCTCTATCTACTCGTCACTATTAGTATTTACCCTTTGGGAGATCCTGAAGAGATGACAAAAGCGTTTTGAGCATTTCTCCTAACTCCAATTGATTATATTGATCATGGAATGAACCCTGGAGTACTTCCTGAACATAAAGCGATCCAAATCGAGTCCTCAAACACACTCAATACCCTTCAAAGGGACAGGAAATTACTTAGGATTAGTACACAGAGAGAGCGGTGGTGACATGTGCTCGATCAATAGCCCTTGAGATTGATGGTGGGCTCGATTGGGTCATTGAAGCTGTCCAAAACTCGCCTTTCTCGTATTTGGCACAATCCCTTGAAGTTTTGCCTACCAAAATAATTGAACATCTAATAAAATATCTGGATAAATTCGGACTAGCCAGTCTATGACTTTAATTCGTGACCTGGACCCAGGAAATGCAACTAAAATCCTAAAATCCTTTGAAATATATGAGGGAAGGATCGAACCTGAAACGGCAATCAATCTCTCGGCCCTATTTTTCTTCGTAAATTCAAATTTATTGAATAAAATTCAAATTTTGCCCGTTTTTGAAGGAGGGGGACTTGGACAAGGCTGAAACATACGGAGAGATGGCAAGGGAGCTTGATTATTATGATCCACATCCTTGGGTATGCTTAGGGAACGTAGCTCACGGTAGAGAGAAGTCAAGACTGCCTTCGGAAGCTTTGAATCGAGATTCTTACTTCCCTGAAACTCTATACAATCTAGGGTTAAGTCATCAAGCGTTGAAAGAGTGGGATTTTGCTCTGGAAAAATTCAGAGCTTTGATTGAGGTCATGCCAAAGAATCCTGAAGTGTTATTTCAACTAGGGTTGACCCAATTAAGGGGAGACTTTGAAGGAGGTAAAAACGTAGTGACAACGCCAATTCGACCAATACCCTCAGAAACTTCGAATTGGCTAGCTTTTGTAGTATTACAACCTCAAGAAATAATGGAATTTTATGGTGGTGGAATGACCACAAATTAATGATACCTATTTTTATAATTAGTAGATATGCCAGAATTAAGCCTAAATAGGTACATACATTTATTATGCATTTCCCTATTAATTATCTAGGCTTCAAGTCTACTCTAGGCTAGAGTCTCTAGCTTTAAATATTATTGCTAATATTGTTACTTTCCTTTATAGTACATATTTAAAATGTCTTTTTTATCGTGATTTCAAATGAGCAAGTATTAAATATGATCTAAATTTTAAACTGCTAAATCAATATGAAAAATTCAAAATAAAATTTTTAATTCACAAAAGAATTTAAAAGTATTTCATTTTAGTAAATCACTTTATTTTTTAAAAATCCTTCAAACTCTCAAGAAATACAAATACAAATATTACAATAATTAAATTAACAGGATATAGACTGAGGATTTTTTGAAGATTTATAAATAATTGTTATTAAATGCATTATGTAATGTGGGCTACTTCGATCTGATGGTTATTCAAGTGCCATAATGTTTGTCAAGATACTACCTATCGTATAATCTTACCTTATTTACTAAAGTAGTAGGTAGACAGGTTAAATCTACAATAATAATTCTTATAATTTATTTTAATTATACCTACGAGTAATGGAATATTTAATTTTAACAATTCAAATCGTACAAAAAAGATTTAGAGGTCTTACTTCTTATAAAGTAATTAATTTTAATTAGATCTAACTAACCTGAGATTTTAAGGTTAGACTTACTAGAAGAATTCAAGTAACTACTAGTAGTAGATAAGAGATAGAAGTATTGTAGATATGTAGATAAGAGAGATACAATATGTAGATAAGAGAGATACATAGGTAATTGCATATTGCAATACACTCAAAATAGAGAAATGATATATCTAATATGTAGTAATTTATAGAATTGTGATAGAAAATTTAAAAAACTTGTAGAATTCCTCACGAGATCACTTCACTTCACTCACTTACCTTTTTTCACGGAGCAGTGCCATTTTTATTTGCCGATGAAGCTGTGTTAATTAAATGAATCCTTTCTGCAACGTATTTCACAAGTGTTGCAGCATGAACTGTCTTTCCAGGGGTTACCTCTCGGTTCAAGTCAAGGTCAACTTTTGATCCAAACTCCCAGTAAACACGATTGTTCAATGTAAACCTAGAGGTAATTTTTAAGAAATTTTTAAAAATAAAGTCATAAAATTCATCAGTGTTTTTAAATTACATGAAATCCCCGTGTCCTCCAGTTGTATCCTTCCTCGTCTTTATGAGTAAAAGTCCAGAAACTTCATAGCACGAAGGGTATCGCTCATCAAGGTCAGTCCTCATTGTTGGCACATTCCCTCGAGACTTCACTTGTCGGAGTTCTAGCCTATATTAAATATTTACAGTAATATAAATTAAAAGTTGTACAAATTATTTAAGAAACTTTACTTTTCAATCCCGTGCTTAAATTTTGGAAGTTCGATGGGGTACTTCATTCGGATCTTGGCCAGGTCATTTCGGCTACTTTTGTTCATTGCTTTCGCGAATTTGTGACAGAGATCAGCTCGCTCATTGTAGGGGAAATCCCGAACATCCTTTCCTCCAATATAGATAGCGTCAATAATGTGAAATCCAGTGGTGACTTCTTGCTTATCTTGATGGATCTTCAATTCATCCATAATATCCGCATAGACCAGTGTATTATTGGCGAGCTCAATACTTTCTTTAGCTTTTTCCCATTTCCCTCCAACAAACTTGTAAACATTCTTTCCACCCATACCTTAAAGCATCATGAAATATCGTAGAGTTAGGTAGGAAATTGGAAAATAAAGTTTCTATAAAATAAAGGATTAATACTTACTAAGATAAAAACCCCGTTCTTTTCCAACTGGAACAAAATGCCAATCCCGAGGGTTAACTATCTCTTCAGCCATGGACTTTGTGCTTAACTGGATATCTCCAGTCCGGAGAAATTGGCCTAGCATGCCTATTTTTGGAGGAAAATGAAACAAAAGGTCAGAAAAATGCTTTTTTTCACGATCAAGTTAATTTTTAAAATTCCAAACCTTCTGGATACGGCTTCAGAAGGCCCAGTGTCCGAGATGCAATACTTTCAATGCAAAGCTTTTTAATCTTCTTGACTTCCTTTGGAATCTTCCACAGATTTAGAGCTTTTTCTCGGATCCCAAAGAGCCGGTAGCGTATAGCTTCCTCTTCATTCCCTTGTCGGATAGATCTGAGAAGATCTGCAGTCTCTTCAAGCTGCTCATTTCCCATCCTGATTTTATATATTGAATTTGAAAATAAAATTAATTCTTCAAAGTCAATGAAAAAATAAGAGATCGTGAACTAACCATTCGTTAAGTTTCCTCAAGTAATCCAAAAACGTTGCTGATTCTTTAATCATCTCTATTGGAACAATCTGGGTAATTTCAGCCTTTTCGTGCTTGTACTTCCTAAATTAATTGAATCAGCCCAATAAAAACAATCTTATTCTTTCCAACACTACTTACATTTTACTGGCATTATTCTCAACACGGTAGCAATCGCTGAGATAATCCGCAATCTCGTTCACCCATTTTTGTCCCTTTCGGAATTTTGCAATAATGAAGCGTTCAGCGCTTGCTGGTGTCGCAGTTTCTGGCTTGTAGATTGCGACCATGTCAAAGCATCGATAGATGAGGTATACGAGACCAGCAGTGAATGGAGTGAAGATATCGTAGATTTTTAGAATAAGGTTCCCATCTAATCGTGAAAAAGTTGAATAGAGTTGAATCAAGTTACCACACATGAATTAAACATTTTACCATCACGCAAGATTTGAAGTGCAATCCAAAGTTCAGCAATAAACAATCCCTTGCAACGAATCTCCTTTTGATCTTCATCTCCGATATATTGACCTTCACCCTTAAATAGGATCAAATTCAAATAAATACAAGTACTACAAGTAGGTAATAAATCAAAAAGTACCCCATTGCAAATAACAAGATGAACTCCCTTATAATACGTCATACGCTTTACATATTTGACGCATCGGTCAATCGATTCTGGGTTAAAGATGTTAACAGTGAGGCTGAGATCTATTCGACGATTTTTTTTAAAAAAAAGTAGGGTTAAAATTTTTTTTTTTGGGTTAAAATTCGTCAAAATTTCAAATTTTAAAAATTATTCTACCGTAAAAAGCTTCAAAAGCTTCAGAGCAATAGTGATGTTTAGGGGGAAGATCGTAGGCTGGAAAATCTTGACTCGCAATCGGATTATAACCAAAACCCTTGCATTCCCACTTCAATTTCCAAAGGAAATATTCAGCGTGTCCTCCAGGCCCTCCGAGAATGTCAGCAAAATACAGAATTTCATTTTGATCCAGCATTTTTTCACCATTCCGCTTCTTAGGATTTGATAAAGCGTATGAAAGAAGAGCATCCATATTCGCCATCTTGAGTGCATCCCCATTATGGAAGAAACTGATTGGATCCTTTGTCCCATTATTATAGTTGTCCATTTTCTCCCGAAGTTTAAGAAATCGCTCGACACCCGCTTTCTTGATGTCATACTTTTTCAAATTAAAGGGGGGAAATAAATAAAATAAGGTTGAATTCGCTGAATTTTTAAAAATCAAGTCTTTTCATCATACCTTAATGTCCATTAAACGCCGAAGTGTCTCAGAATCACAAAATGTGGCATCGACGTATTGTGATGGTTCTTGAATTCCTAATCGTCTGAGCAGGATGAGTTTGTCAAATGTCAAATCCCCGTGAATTAGATCTCTCGGAATGAAGTAGATCTTTGAAGATTCAATCGCAAGCTCACGCTATATAAAAGTATACATCAAAAGAAATTGAAATTAATAAAAGACATTATTCTTTTTAATAAAAATTATTTGAGCTTCAAAGTTTAGAGTTAAACTAGCTTAGAGTTAATTTTGCAATGTAGCGTATAATACGGAAAAGGTTTAGAACTTGCGAAATTATTTAAGGATTAATTAAGATAGATTTAAAGTACCTTCTTGTCAGGGGCCAAACTTATTACATCATCCCTGTCATCGACTGATCCTGAGATCATACTCTCATCTTCATTAAGGGTAGACTTGGACCTCTTTGAGGTAGAACTTGCTGCTGACCTTCCAACTCTTTTTCTTATCGATCCTATATTATTTTAAAACATTAGCTATTTTAATTATAATTCATATTACATAATTGCAATATTAAATCTAATCAGGTTGCAAGATTTTTAAAGATTTAAAGCAAAGAAACTAGACAATTTCATTATAGCCTTTGTGAAGAAGTAAATTCATAAGCTTAGGCCTTGCATTATCCGTAGTATTGATTTTATTAGCAAAGACTATAAGTAAGTACATCGATGATCGATAAAGAAAATAACAGTGCAAAGTAGCTAGTTAATAAAAGACAGATTTAAAATGTGGTTTTGAAAGCTTTCTAAACCTACTAGTAAGTTCTCTATATTGTAATTAGGAATTGATATTATTATAAGTAGATTTCTAAACATAGGCAGTTTAGAAATTCTATTGTATTTTATTAAAGCTTTTAAATGCGTACCTGCATCTGAATCGGACCAATCAATACTTGGAGGAGCTGGAGGAGCTCGCCTCCGACCCGCTTCCGAGGATGTCTGAAAAAGAAATAAATCAATTGCATCGTATTAATGAATAAAGTATTAAATAAAAGTGTTAATGGTAAAAATGTTAATTACCTCGCTGATATCCATCGGAGAAGGGGTTGTAGATCCTGCAGCCGATGCACCCGAGATGGAAGGAGCTGGGGGTGGCTTCTTTTTAGTAGGAGTAGCCACTTCCGCCTTTGGCTTTATACAAGAGCATTGCAAATCAGCATCGTAAGTAACCTCAAGGAAAGAGTTGAATTGTTCCGAGGAAAAGAGATGTTCAAGATTCATAAATCCGTGCATTGAGAAATTGACATCGCAGTTATGTTTATTCTTGTATTTTTCAGCAAACACCCTGATTGGTACACCTTCCTGTGTAAAACAAAGAAAATTACAAGGATTAATTTAATAACACGTTTCATCATAATATTGAATTTAATAAAATTGAGCCCACCTGCGGGTTAAAAGTCGGGATTTTTTGCAACACCTCCATAACCTGGAGGAATTCAAATTGTGGTAATGACCCCATAATGTCTGCAATAGAACAAGATTAATTAATTGACACGAGAACAATTTGGAAAAATTGAAAAAAATTGAAAAATCGACGTGCATTTTGAATTTAGACTTTCAATCTCAATTAAATGTCAAAATATGAGATAACTTACCACCAAAACTTTACAAATCTGCTCAGGGTCAATTTGTCACTCTCTGGCCCACAGGTGCCAACAATTGAACAATTAAAAATTAGTTAAAAACTAGCCAAATTTTGCAGACAAAAAACCTTTTCCTTTCTCCTCGCTTTTACGAATGTGAAGGCGTCTAAGAACTTGGATTCATAGATGGCGTTTTACGTGCATTTCAAACATTTCCTATTAAATATTTATATTTTAAATTAATATTTAATATTATATTTATATTATTAATATATTATATTATAATATTATATAATATTAATATTTAATATTATAATATTTATACCTATTTATTATCAAGGCTAAATTAGAAGCTGTCTGCCAAGTAGCCAATTATTCAGATTTCCTAATTGGTTTTTAGGATTTAATCATTTTGAACGCGTGTTAAAAATCCTATCTATTTAATTAGTAATTTCCTTTTGCTAGAGATATTCTCCTCATTTATTCATATAAAATCTGACTTAAAGAGTATGCCTATAATAATAATTACTAAAATATTTAAGACTATCGATAATTCTTCGGACTTGGATGTTTTTAATTTTTACCTAATTTTATTAAACTTTTCATCGAATTCTTACAAAAAAGAAAAACATTTTTATCAAAAAAAATATGGACCCAATTAATTTGGGGTCACATAAAAGATATAATATTTTTAATTTAGCATATTCGTAAGCTCGGAGCCTCAGATGGGATCAGATTCACAGCAGCATGAACATCCTTCCATTGCCTCATCAAATTCCACAGGGAATGGAAATTTCTTTTCGAACTCTTTCTTAATTATCTCCTCAATCTGCCAATTAAAAAATATAAGAAATAAACAATTTGTACATTCTTAATGGGAATTGTAGAAGAAAAATTTAAAAAAGTTAACATACCTTATTAATCCGGAATTTGATAGATTTCAAATTGAGAGATGCTACCCAGTCAAAATAAGCGAGATAACGTTTAAAGTTCTTCTCTTCTATTTCCCTATCCTCTTCAACAATTAGCTCTTTGAGTCCTGACATTATAATTCAATTAGATCCAAAATCTTATGATTTTTAAATGGTAGTTCATCTGTAATTACTAATTAGTATTACCATTCAAATGTTCTATCTGGACTATCTCTCGAACATCCTTAATGATTAGCTTCTTAAGAGAGTCCACCCATAGGATTTCTTCCCCTCCTCTAGTCAGAAACCCAAAGTGACACTTGAATACCTCAACGGATTGGATAAGATTGCCAAAATCTAGCTCAATTTCCGGAACCCTCTAAGGATAACTTGTGACCTCCAAGTGTTCTAGACTGAGTTTTTCCTCGCCCGAGCCGACATTTCCGTATATAATAGCTGCAATTTCATCCCCACCATTTAGAGTCAAATGTTTCAGTTGGGGGAATAAATCTGCCCAACAATCCCATTCGATTACTGACAGAGGATTCCGCCGCAATCCATACTTATTAGCAAGGAATATCAATGGTAATTGGGAGAAAAATCTCCTGAATGGAGTTTTGGGGTTTCGAAACCCCATTTAACCCCATGTATTAGGGTTTTCAAATTAAAAAACCATCGGTTTCATAATTTGACCTAAGTATGTCACTTCCTTTTAGGAGATTTCTTTTCCAAATACCATTGCTATTCCTTGCTTATTAGAAATGCCAAGGGAGAGATGAGTGAGACTTTCGAATACTGGAAAATCAATCTTGTGCTATATTTAGAAAATTACAAGTTTTAGAATTCAAAATTATCTTGGGATTAGTCCTACAAGAATTTGAATGTAAACCAATTATACTTACGCGCAATTCCGTGTTGAAAATACTGGAAAAGAGTATTTTAAAGTCGAGATTTTTCATAGATTTGGCTTGTGTGGCAAAAAACAGGGTGAAAGCAATACAAATACTTGTCAATTCAGATACAGGTTTCGATTCAATGTCTAAAGTCAAGTCCAAACGAAATGAGGTCAGAGCCATGCCTTTTCTAGCCAAAGAAAGCAGACAGGAAATGATTCTAGATTTAAAAAAAATAAAAATAAAAATTCAAACAATTCTTTTATTTAAAATTTTTAAAACCAACTTGTTAACAGTCCCCAGTTCACCTACTCTACTCTTGATATTGATCTGAGTCAAATTAATCCATCGAGAAATGTCGGGATATTCGGGGCAAATTCCTAAAAGTTCCTCCAAGCTTTTACTTTTAATATTGTTCAAGATGAGGGATTTGAGTTTGGGGGTGGAATTTCGCATTTTGCCTATAAAATCTTTTAAAATTAGTATTTAAATAATAAAATATTTTATGTACCATACCGCTGCCGAGGACTATAAATTCGAATCCTTGTAGAAAGTTTTCAATTCGATCATACTTCTCAAGGCTTTGCAATTGTATAAACTCTATCTTTTCCAAATTGAGAAAAATCAAAGGCTCCCATTGTCCAGATGGAACAGGAAGTCTCCCAAGTGTATGCTTTGCGTGGGGGCCGTAGAGGACACTATTCGTTATGCTGATGGTGCGAGAAAATGTCAATTCCCTCAGGGTTTGGGATGTCCAGCGAAGAAAATCCATAAATAGACCTTTTTCATTATCCTTTTCAAGGTTCACATCACAAGGTAAAGCCACCATAATATATATATATATAAACAGTATTTTATTTGAAATACCATCTGCTCTTAGTTCAAGAGTTGCCTAATGACACAGAATACTTTATAATACAAAATCATTTCTGAATTTTATTCGAAATACCATCTGCTCTTAGTTCAAGAGTTGCCTAATGACACAGAATACTTTATAATACAAAATCATTTCTGACAGTTAACGTCTCGAATTATGGGGATTTACAATAAAAAATATTGAAATAAAATGATGGTTGGGGGCAAAATTAGAGACTATATTGGGATTGTTGCTGATTAAGATTGGAATAGAGGTGGTTGTTGAGATTGTTGAGTTCCAATCGAAAAATGCTTGAAGAAGGAGACTTTACAATAAAATCTTTAGAGAATCCTTACAGTATTTCAGAAAGGCGAATTTGACAGTCATTGACTTGTAATAGTAGCTCGTACTTCATATATAGTACCTAGTGCCTAAGCTATGTGCTAATCTTTGGAGTTTGGGTTAAAAAAAAAATCAAAATTTACAGATATTGGTACATAAAACTATAGGATAAATGCGAAGGTTGGGTAGGTTTGTTTTCAAATCATTTTAAAAAGAGATAAAACCTACTTGGAGGGCCTATAAATACAAATTCAAGTGGATTTACGAGTAAAACAAGTCAAAGGAGTTAGGAGCTGATCATTTGGGGTTAAAATATATTAAGAGATTAGAATTTGGATCTTGAAAAATAACATTGAAATATTTGGCATTCTAATCTTAATGTTTTCCAACTCCTAGAGCTAATATAGTGTTTTGATAAGATAATTTGCATAAAGCACACTGGGGCAGTTTTATTTTTGTATGTTTTTTTTAGGTATTTTAAATAGGTTAAAAATTCTAGGATATTTGGGATTTTATTTCGAGCCTTGATTTAATTTTTATCTTTCTAATACAAGTTATACGTACATTCTCACTTTGACCTTTTACAGATACACTATTTTCTATCGTACTTAAATGCATACTGATACAAATAAAATGAAATGAACTTGCTTAAGTAAAGAGACTTTGTTCTCCTACCTGTACTAGTAGTACCTAATACGTCTACGATACTTTGGGCTAAAAAAGGATTCGAAGGTAAAGATTTGATGCACTAATCAAAACGTATAATTTGAATTTTATCCGTAGACAACAATATGGTTGAACATAAAATAGAAAAAAAATTTATTCGAGGATTCCAGGTGGTGGCTGACGAGACAAGGACCCACTCAGATAATTTCTACACAATTTCCCCATCCTCTGCATTCGATCTGTAAAGAATTAATCAAACAAAATTCATTTTTTGCCTAATTGTGATAAGCTAAAGGCATTTTTTGAAATTTTTCATCCAAATTATAACAATTTAAGATAACTAAAATTGTAATACAAGTATTATAATTTTAGCTTTCTTTTTTGCAAATAAAATAAATTGATTCAAAAAAATGAAATTGTGATGAAAAATTTCAAAATAAACGAAACAAAAGGTTCAAAGAATGTTCAAAGTTTAAGGGCTGATAAAAAACCAAAAAAAGGCGACTATGTTTTATGTCTACGCTTTAAGTATTGTAGCGTTTTTCTATGAAGCAAAAATGTTTGAGTCTTGTCAAATTTTATAAGCCGCTATTTTGTATTTTGGTATGCGACTAATTCTACGACTTAGATCAGTAAATATATCAGAATATCTTCTAAGCTACCAAACTTTATCAATTCTCAAATCGTAAGGTAAAGTTCTATCTACTAAAAAAAGAATGAGGCAAAAGAAGGCATTTAAATAGCTGATCTGTAAATAATCAGACAAAAAATACCTAGAAATGGAGGAATACATAGAAGGTAACATAGAGGGTTAACAGACAGATAAAGATTAAAAGTGCAGATTCAGAAATACAGAAATGTGCCCCGATTAGCTTATGTGAATTCACTTAATTAAAAGAGATCATTTATATGGCATTTCTCCAAACGTTTCAAACTTGATATAAATGCAAAACTAAGAAAAATCTTATAGCCTCATTTCCTCATTTTTTCAATCTCAAAATTAAACGTAACCTGATTTTCAAAATTTTTTAAATAGTATGATTAGAAAAGCACACTCCCAAAGTCTTTCCGTTCCGTTATATCTTTGTTAATTAAATGTACGACTAGAACAATTTATTTACCTTTGGGGCAAGTGTGATTTCCCTCATCTCTTCCATGTTCTTTCTCACTTGATTTTTTTGTTAGATAATTTAAAACCTACCAATCCTATCCGTAATTACTCATATTAGTTTTAAATATAGATTTATAAGTTAACCCTATCTTAAAAAAGATTTAGTCTCAAATTCAATACAAAAAATACTTTGGCAGAACAATACTTTGAAGTTATTTCAAATTGAAATATCCCTTTCTTAATCATACGATAGTAGTACGGATAGTACTTAGGATTAGAATAAAAAAGCCTACCTATATTTACAGAGTAATGAAAAAGTTAACCTCAATTAAAATATAGTACAGTTTTAATATCTCCTATTCCGAAAAAATTCTTAAACAAAGGTACAAATAAGTGTACATTGTTTAAATATTGGGAGCATGCTTTTCCTTTGGACAAAATATGGAAATTCTTTTTTATCTCTTGAAATCCTATTCTACTTATAGTACGTGTTAATATATAACGTCCTGAATTTTTTTGAGACATTTTTATCAATAAAATGAACGAACAAAAGAAGGAAGAGACAGAAATGAACATAAAAAGATGACGAATAATGGACATCTAATTCATGATTGTGTGTTAACGGTTTCGCTTTGATCTGCGCTCTGAAAATAAACGAGACAAATATAGGTTTAATGTGTGGGTTAGTTAGAAACGAATCGTGGAAAGGACGATAGTAGGTCTAAAATGAAGGATCACCCGGATGAGTACACATTGGTACGAGTATCAATTACCGTAATATCCTATTTTAGTACATACCCAAATTATATTGTAATAAAATTCAAGCAACTAATCTGTAAGTAGTAGATAAGCTTTGCATGCCATTTGTATTAAGATATGCGTATTAGTGTATTAAGCTCAAGATTTCAAACAAACACATACCTTTCCTGGAATCGTCAATTTGTGGAATTATTTTTTGGAATTGGCAGTGCTTTTTGAAAAACCAGTTTTCCCCTCACTAATTCTTTTCAACCGTCCTAAAAACAAACACACAAAAACGGAGCATGCAATTAGTAAAAAAACCAAACAAGTTAGATATTTTTTAAAAAATATTAGATTTAGCACTCAACTCGTAAAAATCTAAACTAATCCTATGTCAATTCTAGTTAATTTCTAACGTATAGGGTTAGTCATATAGTCAAACAAGTTAGGTAAATTCAACATTAATTAATTTATCAATACAAAATCAAATTAGTCCGATATTTCACTCTAACATTCCCTAAATCGCACATTTTTAAATTTCCGCAAACTCGAAGACCTCGAAGAAACAATAGATATCTACCTGCCTAATTGCAATGACATTTCTTAACCTTTAAATAAATCTGGCCGTATATATGCTTATTCCCTAATATTTTTATTATATACGCGGATGTCACAATATCGAAATATAAACAAGGACAGGGGGAGCGAGACAAAACATTTTGATCAGGTTTGACAAGAAAGCTTCCACTCGTTCTAAAAATTTCTAGTCTAAATATGTCAAAAAATAATAGTAAAAATCTTAGCTGAGGGGGGTCGGGTTTGAATTCATAAGACGTACACTTTTCTCTTACGTAATTTTTATTGAAATTAAAAAAATCTATTTGAAAAATATTGTGGAATTCATATTCAAAAATGTATTATTTTTATCAGGAATGAAATCCGATTGAACGTCATTAATTCGAAATGGAAAACTTGAAAACTCACAAAAACTCCTCGCAGAGTTCTCTTTTGAAATTAATCTCTGGAGGA
>JAAZTK010000857.1:0-16887 GCA_036507255.1 Megalothorax incertus
CCAATAATACAAATACTAGTGTAAATGCAACGCCTGGCAATGGGCCAGGGTCAGGGGGTCCAACGACAGGACGAGGGACAACAAATCTACTTGGTCCTGGACTCAGAGCACCTGCAGGTCTTTGGCCACACCGCCTCTCCTCTCTTTTAGCAATATTAGGATGGTAAGTCGCATTAAATCGTATAATTAAATGATTCTAATTGAATTTTGTATCAATTTCCTCAGCACAATCGGATTGACCAACATTTGCAGATTCTCACTCCTATCCGTTACTTATGGCACGAATTTTGTCATTCAATTTATGTTCCTCTCCCTTATATTTGGGATCCCACTTCTCACATTTCATATGTAAGTGTTTTATACGAGCTAAAATCTTTAAATTTTCATTTACAATACATCTCTTTTTCTTCAAAAGGTCAATCGGACAATACCTTAACTCGGGCTCGATTGATATGTGGAGGATATCACCCATTTTTCAGGTAACAAGTCTGACACTGCTCCGTTACGACCGTTTACTGTTCCCCAATTAACACCGTGTATTGTGGAAATCGCTCTACTTCACATGTGGATGTGAAAAAAACAGTGATTTCATTTCGTTGCACCCTTACCCCACATTGCATCCATTTACATTGCATCCATTTAATAGTTAGGCAAATTAAACCACATTTAAATTTTTTATTTACATTTACAGGGGATTGGAATTGGGATCGTCCTTTCTCAGGCTATGATCGGCATTTACACAAGTACTACTTCATAAATTACCATAATTGACTAGCCTTATAAATTATACCTTCTTTTTTTACAGCAAATCGGAATAGCCTGGATGTTCATATACTTTAGAGATTCATTTATTACGCGACATGATCATTTTAGATGGGAAAAATGCTTTAGAGAATTTAATCGAGGTAATTTACGAGTATATAAATGCCCTAAACAATTCATAACTTTCCCCTTTGAATTTCTTAGATTGCGCCGGCTATGCAAATAGTTCCGACCACCTCGCGGATTCTGTTCCAGATTATTTCAATGGGGTTGTCCTCCAGCGGTCAAGTCCCGACTACCCCCAATCCTCTCAGTTTTCAAGCTCCCTCAAATTTACACTCGCCTTTAACCTAGCAATTGTATGGCTCCTAATCTTTGTATCCCTAAGTAAAGGGTTAAAGTCATATGGAAAAGTGATTCATGGATTCATCCTCATCCCTATCGCCCTATTCTTTATCCTTACATCAAAAATGATTGGTCTTTCCGGTGAAGGTTTCGTCCTCCTCGGAGAAACTTCTTGGTCTACGTTTTTCTTTAACTCTCAAACATGGGTAGCTGCTGCTCGGGAGGTCTTCTATGTTTGGGGTCTACTTGGAGCTTGTATAATGCAATTAACATCACATAATCGATATACACATTCTCTCAAGACGGATGCCTCAGTCGTTATAATTATCACATCATTTGTTCTCCTACTTTCCGCAATACTCGGGAATGCTTGCATTTCTCTAATCAATGCTAGAGGATTCTCTTATATCCCATCATCATTTGAAAGCGATCGAACATACAAATTCCTTGTACGTAAATCACCATTTCATCCTCTAACAAATCCAGCGGAAACAGAGAATTAATGTTCAAGTCCCTTTCTTAATGGGTGTCCGAATACTTAAGCAAAATGATGTGTCGCCACCACCTTTCTCACCATCCGCACCTCAGTTGATGACCCGTGTCTCGGGATATCAAGTCCTTCGGCTAGCAACTGAAATTTTCCCCACTACAGTGGCCTTCCTAGGACCAGGAGGACTTTCTCCGCTTTGGAGTGTCCTCTTTTACTTTGCTCTAATCCTCTTTGGAATTGCCCAGCAGCTAGCGATCTGGCATTGCTTCATAAAAGGAATTGTATCAATCAAATCAAAAGTATTGCGATCTTGGGAGACTACAATTACTTTCTTTTGGTGTGGAATTGGATTTGCTCTGGGGCTCCCACTTTGCACTGACCTGGGGATTTTTGTAGAGTATTTTCTGGATTTTGCCATTGGGAGTGGATGGGTGAGTTCAATTTAAAGATCTATAAGTAAAATATACTAATATGGTTCATTTGATATTTACAGTGGGTCATGATCCTGTATCTACTTGAGCTAATCGCCGTGTTCATCGTCAGAGGTGCCCCGTATTGCGGAGAAAACATTGTCACTGTACTTATGACAGGGTCAGGTCGAATCTCTGCTATACTCGCACCCCTACTCTCATTTGTTTGGAATGTTTTCCTACCAGTCTCAATGCTCGTCCTTACAATAGCCTCATTCAAGAGTGGAAATCTTAAAGAATTATATGATTGGTCCCCTAATCAAGGATATGCATTTTGGCCAAATTGGACAAAAGAAATGGGATCACTCCTTCAACTTGTGCCTATAATCGTAGTCCCATTCTTTGCCATCGTACAAGTCCTGCCGCTATCTCACACAAGGGCCTGCTGATCTCTTTGATGTAAGAATTTCTAAAAAATAATATGATGATTTTAATAAATTTTTTTGTAAAAATTAGCGAATTCAGCAGCTATATCGCCCTCACTCCCGAGGACTCTTCCGGAGGAATCTTAATACACATTCCCCGGCTGATAATAGTGACTCTTCTGACCATCATCACCGTTCTCCAGCGAATTCAAGAAGATCTAATGATCCTCCACCTAAATATACTCCTCCTCCTTCCTATTCTGCGGCGACAGGGGCTAAAATTGCAAAATTCCTTCGAAATTCGTTCAGAAGGTCTATGCGAATCCTCTCAAATGGACCCTCAACAAGCCAAGATCCAAATAATCCTCCTCCTCCGGCTTATGCATCAGTAATGCTTGAAATTCAACAGAAATCTGCTGGAGTCAGTCACATATCTATTCCAATTCTGGTATCTTCACCAGAGGATGGAGGAGGATCAGAACAAAGTTCTTCTTCGAACCCTGTGGATGACCCTATCACTTCTCCAAATAGTTCTAATACGCCTAATGCCACGAACAGTGTTAATAATAGGAATCTTCTCGTTAGTCAAGTCAAATTGAGTCAAAGTTTGGGAAGAGCACTTCTCGGAGTGAACGAGGGTGGCTCTGGGAAGGAAAGGGGGAGCGTTAGGAGGATATCTTCGGATATATCACCTTCTGATGTGGCTAGGATTCTAAGAGCAAGCTTCAGGAAAGAAAGTAATCGAGATGTATTAAAGCAACAACAATCTGCACCTCCATCTCAGGCTCATCAACATCCACCTATGCCACCCCCTAGCCTCGAACCATCACTACTCCCCCCTGAAAGCCTAGAATCCAGTTCTACAACCTCCACCTCCTCCTCATCTTTCTCTTCATTCCCGAGGCATTCTCACTCTCGGAATCTCTCATTCCCTACCAATCTGGCCAATTATAACCTTAGCCGAAGTAGAAATTCAACGGATTCCCATCTAGCTCTCATATACAACGAAAGCGAGATGAGTCAGTATTATCGGCCTGGGTTGTTCACTTCTGACGGGGCATCAACGTCCGCTTCGGCAGGGATTGAAAACCCGACATTTCAACTCAGGATACCCCATCCGCCCGAAACCTCAGATGCTTAGGAGTTTAGCCAATTGAAAGACAGAGATCAGAAAGATCTTGATTATCCCAAGCTAATTTAAATCTGTAAATAGCGTACGATATAATATTGCTTGTCAAATTGTCAATTGACTTATATGAATTGCAAGATAAATATCGTGTAATTCAGTTTAGTTGTACTAATAATAATCTATTGAACTGTCCAATCAAGACTCATATCTAAAAGTACGTAAAATTAGCATTAATCTTGCATGTTTAAAAGCTTATGATTTATTAATAGGTAGGTATAAAATCTAAGAATGGATTTCCCCGTGAGATTCCTAAAATTGTATATAGCCTACTAATTAGTATTAGTTTATAAAATATCCTGTGATAAATTAACACATAGATGCAGATTGCAAAGGGCTGCAGCAAAATTTGAAATTCAGATTTGATGAAAAATGTCTCGCTTAATTTTATTTAATTTAAAGAGCTAAATTGGGTTTGATCATTTGTTGCTCGAATCTGTTTGCAAAATAAAACTAGGTATCAATTCACATCTCAAGTGAATTCTTATCGAATGCCTAATTAAAGACACTAATTAAATATGCTTGAAGTTTTGAACTGCTCCGAGATGTAAATATTATATTAATCTAGACTATAGCTGCTACATAATATGTACTATTTATTGAAGCTGAACTGCATCTTTGAAATTGCTTATATTTAATTTGCAAAAGATTAAATAATGAAATAAGGCCTATAATAAAATTAAATGCTAAATAATTATAAGAATTTTTGACTTGTATTAGAATTGTAAATGTAATGAATGTTCTAAAATGTAGTAGAAATATTATTAAATAGAGATTTTAAGGATGTTACCAGATTGTTTATACTACTTGAATAAACGAGAATTTTTTAATATTGAAAAAAGTGGCGTCTAATTAAATACATCTTAATATAAATTACAATTTACAAGTAGTAGTACTTGTACGATTATACTCGTATACTAACTACATTATTACATATTTACAGATAGACATACAAGTTACAACTATCTTCAGGACTATCTGCAATAGTGCAGTGTTAATTAACAAGTATATTTGTGACATATAATGACTTTCCTTTGTGTAAGCTCTAAACAATTTTGACTAGGTCTAGGAATATGAAAAAAATCATCCAACAGTATAGATATACAGATATTTAGATTTTGCTCTGCTGAATATCCCCTTGTGCTAATTTAGAAAGGAGTCGAACTTGATCGGATAACTTAATCTCGTTCCTTTCCAGATAGTTTTGGCTATTAATCTCGCACTCGTCGATAAAGTATCTATAATTGACCATAATCCCACACGATTTGGTTAATCCGGATGCAGTATTATCGCCGAGCCTAAAGTTTAGAATTTATTAGAAACATAATTCATTTTCAATAAAAAGTATAGAACCCTTACCAATTCAGCCTCCAAATAACCGCTCCATTTTTTAGATGGAAATGAGCTACCCCATCCAAAGCGTATGCCCTTCTTTTTTCCAGAACCAGATACCGACAGCATAATCTAATTAGAGGAACCTCCAATTCCTTTACAAGTTCAGGGCTTTGATGCCATTCGTTCATTTTAAAGACTTTTAAAAGCTTTTCGTAAAACTCATCCTTGTTTTCCACGCTAATCTCAAATATATCACAAAGCCCCTTTTCCTCCTGAGGAGTAAATAGCGGAGGTTTCACCACTTTTTGAGAACATTTAAATTCGCTGAGAAGCCAACTCCGAAAGCCAGGAATCGGCGAAAGTGTTGAAAATTGATTCATTTTTGGGAATTCATTCTGCAACTCTTTTACGACTCGCTTTATCAAATAGTTCCCCAATTCAATCCCCGAAAGACCCTTTTGTGTACTCGTTACAGAATAGAATATTGCTGTATTAATAAAATCCGGATCCTCAGCAAGAGTTGAAGTGTCTGTATTGGAATCAAATGACTTCATCCGGGGATTTGCGATAATTGAACGAATATTGGAGATAATATGATCAGTTAGCGCCGTATGAAGTACGACGACAGGTTCGCCCGGCATGGAAGCGTGGGTATACACAAAGCACCGCCGATAATTCCCAACACGCCTCTTCAAATCATTCCAATTTGACATTTTATGAACAGCCTCATAATCCGCAATCTTTTGAAGCATCTCGCAACTGGATTTCCACGTTACACGTTCCAAATTGAGGAAGCCCACAGAGAACCACATTGAAATTAGATCTCGTAGAGAATTGCTCAAGTGCTCGAAGTTGTGGAGTTGACAGCTCTTTGTGACTTTCTAGAATATCCTGTAATTAAAATGCAATTTTTAATCATAATTTCAATTTTAGGTTTATGGACATACCAGCAAGTCTGTCCGCAGACAAACTAGGAATTTAACGCCATTTTCAAGCCGTCCAATTTGAGTAAATAGCCAATAATATTTCGGTATTAAAGCGACTCGAAGCCTATCGTTAATCATGAGCTGAGAATCCGGATTCTTCTGCATTTAAATAAAAAAGATTTATTAAAAATTGTAATTAAATTGAAATTTGAGATCTGAACCTCGATTATAAGATTTTGAGCGATATTTGATATGTTTTGCTGATCAACTGTATATCTACTTGCGATCACTTTGAAGAATTCCAATTTTTCCAATTCTGTCGTCAATAAAGAGTAGGCTGTACAAAGTTCCTTTGCTGCTTTCTGTAATTTAAAAAAAACACAATTAATTTGCATTTTGAAACTTGCAATTTATCGGATTCCTCAAAATTGAATACGATATGAATATTTGAAAATACTTACCTCAATAGTGATGTGCGATGCATTTTTATCCTTGAATTTAATCGCCCTCTCCAATAGTTCCTCAATTGACACCCCAGGTCCCCCTGAAGGCCCCCCACCAGGGGAAGAAGGACTTTGAACTTCATCCGGGGAATCTGAGATGGTATGTAAATTCCTCCTAGCAAAATTTTGACCGTGAGACCGTTGAAAGTCACCAATTAGAGCATAGATATCACAATGATGAGAGGGTGAGGTCGGGAAAGTCGACATTGTCAACTTTAAGGTCACATTTCCTCCTCCTCCAGTTCCTTCGAAATGAATTTGCCGGGGGGTTTCACGAGGAGATAAATCCATAATTTGGCCGGGAGTTTCAACGAGAGAAATTGTCGGTCCGGAAATTGGTATTTTTGTCGATAAAGGAGCTTTTAAAAGTGACCGGAAGTGGCTTCCAAATCGTCGATGACAGGAGCTGTCAAAAGAAGGTAATGGCCTTAATTGGCTCCTATTTAAACTTTTTAAAATCCAATTGAGGCGAGAAAAAGTAGGGTTTTTTAAACGGGTAGGAAAAATACAATTTAAATTGTACATGTTTGAGATGCGAGCAATTTAATTGATTGGATTAAATAGACGCAAAAGTTGGGTGACTTTATGACCTGACATGTGACATGGCAGGTGTATCCCTTTTATTGCAATTAATTAATAATAAATTAGTTTCAAATAATCAAAACAATCGGTGGCCTGAAATTCAATGCAGTATCCTTATTTAGGCTTTCCTACATGCATGTGTAAAAATAAATATTTTTGTTCAATCGAATTTGATGGAAATTCTAATTAAAAACATCATTTTTAATTCAAGTTAATTGACGAGGAATCCTTGAGACTATAATCAGCAGTTTGGCTTGACCAAGTAAATATTAAATACCCGGAATTTAGACATGTACTTATATGCTTAATTTATTTTCTGAATTTTGAAGGATGGAAGCAGATTCGCAAAGCGATGACATTTCCATTGTGTCACAGAATCCTGGACCTCATAGTCAAGACCGGCTCCCACCCACTGATGAGCTTGTCGCGGAGCTTCAAAAGAAAGTGGAGGAGCACGAAGGAACCATAAAATTAATGCAAGTCCAACTGCAAGTTCAAGAAGAAAAGATGAACAAATATGACCGAGTCCTCCAAGTCCTAACTAAAGAATTAAGCCAGCTTAAATTAAAGGCAGGTCTAAATTCTCTTTCCTTTCAACCGGATGATGAGAACCTCTCAATTGCGGAAATGGCCAAACGAGCGGCAGAACAGACACTCCAAGAGATTGAGAAAAACCAAGCGACTCAACCTCAGCCTCAGCAGTCCCAGCCTGCTCAATCCTCTAGTTTTCAATATGACGAGTCTTCTGGGTTGTATTACGACCCGAATTCTGGCTATTATTATGACCAGGTACAGCCTTGTGATTTTCAATGAGTAAAATGCTTAATTTTGATTTTTTTTTCAATAGAATTCTGGACTTTATTACAATGGGCATACAAAGACTTACTACAAATACGATACCGAAACGAATAATCTCGTCTTCCATTCGCAAATAACTGATGAGACCTCGTCACCAATGTCTGTTGATTCTAATGAGGAGTCGAGCAAATCTAAAAAGAAAAAGAGTCAAAAAACGGAACCTGGGGATGTTGAAGAGGGTGAACTTACGGATGGAGACTCGGATTCTTCAAGCGGCTCATCTGTAGTATCATGTTCTCCTAATCATGAGGTGGAAGAGTACAAGTCTGATTCAAATACATATGAAATTGTCCAACCAAGTAGAAGGAAAAAGAAGAATAAAAAGAGAAATGCTTGTGTTCGAGGGATTGTACTACAATCTGAAGTACCTTCGTTAAATCGTGGATTCCTTTTTATTGTGACGCTTACAGGAGGAATAATCGGGAAAGATCCAAATAATGAAATATACCTGGAAGACCCCAAAGTCAGCAATGTAAGATTTACGAGTTATCAATTCATTGTTTAATGGTATTAAATGGCTTTTTTATTTGTAGGATCATGCAGCTATTCAATTTAACTATAAACTTAACCAATACTTTATAAAAGATCTCGGGAGTAAGACTGGAACATTTTTAAATCAAACAAAGCTGGTCAAAGGTGAAGAAGTTGAACTTTTACACGGAAGTCATTGCCAGGTATTGCATTTTTAACTCAGGATCAATAGAATTCTATATTTGAAAAACTTTCTAGATTGGAGGAACTACCCTGTTAATTCATATCCATCCTGGGCTTTTAACTTGTGAGAAATGTGAGCCTGGACTTGTTGCGAAAAGCAATGAAGCTGATACAAGTAGTAGTACTAGCAGTAATACAAGTAATATTCGCAAGCTATTTTAGGATATGCTTAAATGCGGATTTAAAAATTAAATATATATTCTAGATCCCCCAATGAGCGCGAAAGATAAAGAGAAATTAAGGAAAAAGGAATTGAATAAACTGCGGAAAAAGTATGGAATTTCTGGAAATGTAGAACGACTCGCCAACCTTCCTGCTACGTATGAAGATAAAGCTCAAACCAGAAGAATTACCGAAGGGTAAATAAAGATTAAAATTATAAGTGAAATTCAATCGCAATTTTAAAATTCATTTTTACTTTTTCTAAAAAATAGGTCTGATAATCCTTATGAAAAAACTGATACGTGTTCAACCTCAATGGATAGGTAAATCCGCATTATTATTTCTAGAAAAAATACAAGAAAGCTTCGAATTTATTAATGTAATCCTCTCATATTAATTTGTGTCCCCCTTTCTAGTGCCATCCCCGAAACTAATAAAGGACACAAGATGCTTTCTAAAATGGGTTGGAAATCTGGAGAAGCTCTAGGACAATCTCAGGAAGGACTCCGTGAACCGGTAAAAAAATTACAATAAAAATAAAACCTGCTAATCTTTTCCTGGAGATTTACAAAGGAGATTTTAAATTTTTAAATTGACACGATTAGAACTTAGGATTAGTATTGTAAGTCGTTACATAAATGTACGCTCAACCTACGCTTTCTGAGACTTTGGATTATGGTATTATAGAGAGTAAAGAACTCAAAGGTTCTAATATATCCTATCGGAATATTGTTTGAAACTTGGGATTATGAAAAGGAAGCGTGGGTGGGTTTCTGAATTTCCCAGTGCAGTTCGATTTCCTTCTCATATGCCCCCTTCATTCATAAAACCCGTAAATTCTAAATCTTTTCGAAACAAAGCCAAAAAAATTGTCTAACAACCTTAATGGAAAAGTTTTTCCGCCGATCTTGGCATTGAGCGTTGTTCTACTCGCCTATAAAGTATTTATGCATTTTTTAAGAGTTTGATCGTCATCGGCAAAGTTTCGGCAAAACCCCTCCATTCATTCATAAATAACTTTGTCAAGTTACCACATCCGATTTTGTTTTATTGGCCGAATTCTGTTTCATTCAAGTTTTTTCTTCAAGTGCCAAAAATAAAAATAGAGTTAGCTTATGACAAGGGGGTTGATCTGCACCTAGTGGGTGCCACCCACTCGATTGCATTTTGAATAATAAGGGGAAAAGTCAAAGAAAGAATAATGATCCAAAAGATTATACGCCGATACACCGGAATCTACAATGTACTGCAGAATCGGATAATCTACATAAGTGGATGTGGAAGTGCTGCCTCAAAGACGGCTTAAAAGAATTCTTGAATTTATATCCATTCATTTTTGATTTTGATATTCAGAATGGGCGGCTAATGTGTGGGTTTAAAATGAGTATTAGGTGGGCGTTTAGAATTAGATTCTGATCGGATCTTGCAAGTTTCTTGAGTAGGTACAGATATAAGTAGCAGAGAATGTAATTCAAGTAGGTAGAGCTTGAGCCAATGCAATGAAAAAAGACAGGAAATATGAATCAAAGTTACAGAGTTCAAAGGGTTATTTGACATAATTTTTTTTAAACATTTTAAATTTCTCATTTTTCCCGTCAGATTAAAGTGGAACTGAGATCGCAGCGAAGTGGGCTTGGCTCTTCTGGGGCTCAAAGCAACTTTACACCGTTTCCTCCAAGTGCCCGTGGTGGTAGTGGTGGGAGAGGAGCCAATGACGGAGGGGACAATTCAGACAAATTAATTTCAGGACGAAACCGAGCGGAAATGATGGCAAAAACCCACAAGAGGTTCAAGGAATGTGATAATAACCCACCAAAATCATAGGCTAACCTGCTTAGGCCACCAAAATCTGCTTAGGCCACCAAAATCTGATCTCGTATGTAATTTCTTTTTTAATTAATCCTAAACTAAATCATGTATTCTCATTCTCGTTAAACCCGATTTATGTATTAATGCTTCAAGACCATTGACATTGGTCAATTATTAATTTATTAAAGTCAAATCGTTTTAAATTGAACTAGAAAAACGAAAAAATATTAATAAGCCCCAGTATTGTATCTAAAATCTAAATATTTAACTTTGATTTGTACTCTTGTCTCATATACATGCACTAATTTACCAATTCTAAGCTCAATAAACCCATGTATATCAATAATCTATACCTACTACTGCAAATAGTGAGGCAGGACAGAAGCTATTAATTTTATGTTCGAGACTTTTACTTTTGCGTCTTAAATTTTGTTACACTACAAACTCATTGCAGCCTCACTAACGATATTTTTTCCTCCAATTGGTAGGTCTGGTGGTAGACCGGGAGAATAGTCATAAATTTTAATTTCCAATCACTGTGCAGTAGGTACAATTGTTTACGAAGAAGAGTATGTATGGCATTCCTCCTTAGACTGCGTCGTATTCCATGTTTACTTGCCTCCTGATGTCTGTGTCAGACAGGGTCGTAGTAAAATTTAAATAGTAGTAGTAAAAATTATTCTAATTTGGTTGGACAAGCTTTTTAGCGTTTTAAATTTGGCAAACTTTGATTGAGGGATTTATTTGAATGTCATTTCAATGACAGATTACAATTATTTTAGCCTAATGAGATCGAATAGCCGCTATTCAATAGCAATAATTTATAGATTCGTCATTTGATCGTTCTTCAATCTCAGGTCATACAAATATCATTTATAGTTTAAACCTTTCATTTTTGCAATCTTCTAAAACTAATTATCAAAATATTTAAATTACTGAGTATTAGAGTCAGAGTATTTTGTGGACTCTGGAGATTTCTTAGAAATGATGAATTCTTTCTAATTATTACGAGTCATTAGGAAGTAATATGTGCACCTTACGAATCTAAGATTAGTTTTTTTCCGAGTATTGTATTGTAGATCTGTAGGATTTGGCGGTGCAAATCGTTAAGGGCTGATTGGGATGACATAAATTGACCTACTAAGCTAGAGTTCTTGGAAAAGGGTTGGCTTCACAATGACACGAGGAAAAATAACCAGCATGGGTTAGGAATAATAGGATTTGGAGATTCTACAATTTATGAGGAAAGAATTCTAAACATCTTATCCTTAGCTGTATTCGTATACGGATAATACATAAGATTTAGTTATCTACCCACATTTGACTATTTAGATCAAGTATATATACACTTATTCAGTCTTATTGTAAGTAGCTCTACAGACTCTACTGATACTCGAATGCGATGGACTCTAACAGCTAACTTATTAAGTTCTTAATGCTCTTTTCATTTTAGACGGTATAATACAATAGTAGCAATTAAGCCAAGAATTCCTATGAAATAATTACAAAGAATTATGGTCTGATCTTTTGAGTTTTGACTTTAATGCCCATTTGTGTGTGTATTTTTTTGTCCCCGAAGCTCAAACTTTTGTAATAGTACTATACACGAGGATATATACCGATTAAATGGTTTTTCCTGTGAATAAATCTTATGTCGGCGGCATCATCGCATCAGCATCTTCATCATGTGTAAATATCAGAATAATGGCCAATTATCCAGGTATTAAATAGTAGTTTTAGATATCCATCATTGACCAGCTCGCAGTAGTAGGTATATAAAATAGATTAATCATTTTTTTTACAATTTGTAGAAATATTAAGCATATAATTATCCAATCAATGAACACAGGTAATAGGTATCTAATATCTAGTAGTATTTATCCTTGCAAATTTGGAGATTGAAGGATCTATAATATTTCCCTAGTCCTGACTCCTGGCCTTACGATTACAGATAGTTCAAGTAGGTATCTAGAATTTTTTTACCTGGATTGAGTGGGGATTGTATTACATATTTCATAATTTCTTGTTAATCAAGTAATATATAGTAGAGGCACGTTCTTTTTCATTTCTGCGTTGAAATCAGACTCTTGTTATTGATCATCAACTGGCTTATAGAAGGTATTACTACGATATATCCAGCTTTATCTAGTTTTACATGATTTTAGGTGTGGAAAAATTCGGCAATCGAAAGTCTAGGAGGAAAAGGTTGAATTCAATCATATTCCCAAATATGAATTCCTCGCTTGGGTTTTCAAGTTTATAGATATCGATGAATGAAATCATTTAAATGGGTTGGATTGCACCTGTTCCGAAGAACTTGAGACGATAAGAAAAAAAATCAGACTTAACACTCATGTTTATTTCATATATCGCTTATTACTTTCAGATATTTATCCTAGGTCTGCCAATTATCTCTATTAGAGATTCTCTAATAACTAGACAATATTATATCTGTATTTAATCAATGCCCAGGGAAGGACTTTGTAGGTAGTATAAAGTTTATACCTACAATTTAAATGATCAAGGCTGTCTGAGCTTGAGAGTCTCTGAAGATGGAAGATTTAAAATGTCTCGAGTCGATAAAGTTTTGGGGCGAAGCAGCAAATAATTACTTTTTATTCTCCAAATTAATTAGAAATCTATTTACGCTTCTTATTAAGCCGGCCTTGTCTGTTCCCTCCAGGCTCATTCAGTCTAGTCTAAATTATTTTACTACTAGATTAATTTTATTTATGCATAGACATATGCCTAGACCTAGGTAGTATTAACACGAGTAGCATTAGATACTTTTACTATTATATAAATGTATTACATAGTTCTAGAATCTAGAGGCAAGCACCTGAAATTAGATAGAAATTCAAGAGCTGCTGAAGATGTGATTTCCTCAACGTCTCTAGAGTGTCTGGCTCGAGCAGCTTTTCAAAAGACGAGTTAAGTACTCGAGGATGTGCTCCCCAAATCTGTCTCCCTATGCTCTGCTCTGCTCCTCAGCTTAAATGTATGGGGATATCCCTCTCAGAGCTTGTAAATAGAGTTGTTCGGAAAGTGAATAAGGTAGACTTGGAAGAGCTGGAAGAAAACATGGGGGATTGAGCTGCTTCTGATGGGATATATAAACTGGGTATGAAAGAACGAGCTCCCGAGTCAGTCAGTTGTTGTCTGATCGTTGTCCAAAAGTGCACTAATTGGTATACGCGGATATGTTCGGTGAATCAATATACTTTGCATACAAACGGGGAATTTGAGAATTTTTGGGAGGAACATTGCAAACTTTAATTTAAAATTATGGGTAAATGAATAAAAATTGAATAAATTGAAATAAACCATTTACGATTACGTCCCATATGAGAGAAAGAATTTGAAAAAAGTGTTCAAAAGTGAAAGGATTTTTAAAAGAAAGCATTTGACAGAGTACGTACGAATCTATCGTAGAAAGAAAGTGAAAGTTCAAATACAAAATGACAAATCTATCGAGATTTGCCCCATTCCTCGGTGACAAGCTTCCTCCTCTCCTTCTCCTCCTCCTCCTCCTATTTATTTTGAATAATTCAAGACTCTCACATGGTAAGATTTGACACTTTTGACCCCTGTAGTAAATTCTTTTGCTCTCAAGCTATGAGATTAAAAGGGGAATTAATGTTAATGTTTAGAGCTGATAAGCTAGTGCTTACTTGAACCTAGAGTCTAGTTGTATTGTATATCAATATCATGTAGCATTTTATAAAGATTTAAATAGCGTAAAGATCACTTGAACTTCTCGCATGACTTTTACTATTCGTAGTAAGTAATGTGAGAATTTACGGCAGGGTAATTGTGATTAATTTTATTGTCTTTAAATAAAAATTAATGGGATCATTTGTAGTAGTAGGTAGGACAAAAGATAAGGAATCTTAATAGGAATTTTGATATGATAATTTGGTCGTAATGGGGGAACTTGAGGAAGAGTTTCAAGTTCCCCAATCCCCATCCATTTACAACTTGACGGGAATGGACTTTTTAAACTTGAGTAGAATATTCTTCTAGTACGATACTTGACAGATGGTATAACCATTTCCATTAAAATTGCTCTTTTAGAGAACTTATTTCTTGAAATATATCAGTATCAGTAAGTGCATTTCATCCTCATCCTCAGAGTATAGAATATCCACAAATTACAATGCACCAAATCACCCAAGGGCGAGGGTTAATGTTTCTTTACACGATAAAAGTTTTTCCGATTATCGCCCATCAATCCTTTAATTTCATTTTTAATTGGATAATATAATTCTAATTGTAAAATGATAAGCTAAACTAATGTAATACACATATGTGTAAACTGGCATAATCAAATTCAATCACTTAATCCAATGCATTCCATAATGTGTTCTTTAAAGTACTAATTTTGGACTTTGGATTATAATTAAGTAGATATTCGTAATAAATTATAGTATTAGATACTTCTAGCTGAGGATTAAAGTAGGCACATTATCTATTAAAATCTAAAAAGATTATCATAATACTATCGGTACCTAGTAGTACCTACTACTACTATGATGTTAGATTAAAAATTTTAAAGCACTCCTACTACTACTACTACTGCTCAACCCCTTGAAAAATTGTAATAATCTCTCGTACTACGAAATTTATGATTATAAAAAATGTTGGGATAAGTTTATTTCATATTTTACGAGTCGCGACGAGGAGGTACATATAAAAATAACTTACATATTTCTAATCTAATGTATCCTCGAGTCGACAATGCACAATTAATAAATGATTTAAGGAGACGCTAAATTTTTGAAATGGAGACAACTTGAGCATAAAAATTTTATATCCGGTTTAACCTTGTTAAAATCAAATCCATTGACACCAGCCTCAAGAGTACGTAGTATATTCTTTATATGTTTTACTTTTACGCATTCAATGCCTGTACATATATGAGAGTTTCAGTGATATTGGGGCTCCCAATATCATGTGAGAGAATGGGAATTCCTGACTTTTGAGTTTTGACCAAAAACTGTTAAAAACTCTTCTTGTTGCAGACAAAGTTGAGAAAAACATTTGTATCTTCGTCCGAAGCAAGAATTGAAAGGATATTTAATAGATTTATTGAATAGAGTGGAAATGTCTAGTCGACTCATTGAGTTAGTGACTCGGGATCAGAGTACAAACGAGTACAATGTTATATAACCCTTACCTTTTTTGGCCCAAAAAATCTTCTCGGTATTTGTGATTTTTGTTACATTGTATGTCGGCTTCTCTTTCGAGTTCAAATACTTTGTACAGGGTAGAAAGGGGTGTAAATTCTTTGTAAATTTGGTGTAGTCGAGGATTGCTTTTCATTTATAACCAGTACGGATATATAAGTATCCGGTACAGCGCTTAAGACCTTTAAAGAATAATGTTTACAATTTCTTTATCGGAAAGAGTTACGTAAGAAATTGTAGCAAGGTACACCGTGTGACCGTACATACTTACTTTAAATATAAGTACGAATAGTACGTTAAAAATATTTTAATTTCTGTTTAAACTACTTGATGTATTACGGTCCAAGTATAGTAGGTAGTAGGTACCTTTAATTGTATTTAAACCCTAATACCGTCTTGACTGTCCCGAGTGGTCCGTGAGTGGTCTTGTATCGTATAGGATTGATATTGTAGTACTAGATAGTTTACTTTTAGATTCCTTGAACCTTTAACCCAATTGAAATTTACATCCTATTGAAATTTAGCGAGATTTCTAAAATGATACTTTTTGAATTTGAGCCATATTCTTTAATTAGATTAAAAAAGAATGGATCATCCCATCCATAACCTTCTCAATAATTTGAAGGTTGGATGGGTTCTGACAGACATGCCTAATCCTATATGCAAACCAATGGTTAGGTAATCAAAGTAAATAAATTCTAATATTTATATCTGCCAATCTATCAGACTATCACACGAGCGTTACAAGTTTAAACTTAAACTTAAAGTAATGCACAAATCAATATAGGCATGTTCAATATGAGATCTATCTGGTATTTTTTTTTCAAGCTGGAAATCTAGCTGTCTGGCAAAACTAGCATTTTATATTTGCATATCTAAATTCTAAATACGATAATACATGGAATAAAGCGCTATATTACAATATTAACTACCCACAATTAGTTGTGAGTCCACTCTAGCTAGCTATCCCTTACCTTGTTGTTCATTCAATAATTCAACGTTTTATTTATTTAGCTTAAGAAGTTAAGCATTAAGTATCGGAATTGCATATATTAATTTTTTACCTACCCTTTGGCTATTATACATTAGTTTTAATAACCATTTTAGAAATTACATAAATACATGCACAGTGAATCGATAATAGCTTTTACAGATTGCATTAACCATTTATCATTTTATGTGCCATTCACTTGC
>JAAZTK010000858.1:0-16883 GCA_036507255.1 Megalothorax incertus
GAAGTTCTAATGGTAGAGAATTGGTAGGATGTATCTTCCAGATTTCACCATATGTAAATCCCTCGTATGCATAATTCAAGAGTGTCCGTAAGGCTCTTTTAGGGGAAATATTTACTCTTTCCCATCTGTATCTGTTTCTATCTGTGCACAACTTTATCAGATACGCAATCCGGATGCCACGAGTATGTTGTAGAGTAGTACCAGGATAAAATAAAGTTTTTCAGATACACGTAAGATACGCATAGAGTACTTGTGTCTGGTTTGGAGGATTTGAAATTGAGATTCGGGGTGCCAAAAAAAATCCTGTTTGTTTGCAAGGTATGGAATTCATTCCTAACAACTTTCATTGGTAGTAGTGCTTGGAGAGATAGGGGGAAGAGGCAGTGGATCTTTCCCTTATCTCCCAAAGATTCGGAATGGGTACTCCCATAAAGTTAACTATTAAATGGAGGCAGAGGAGGAGTTTTTTCCTCCGACTCCGTTCCTAAATGAGGCTACAAGCCATGTTAAGCCTGGACTTTGAGAGAGGCAGGCAGTCAGACTCCTAGTCATTATCAGCTAATTCTTTCACAGACATTAACCTCATTAATTTGTGTCAGTTTTACTTATTGGTTGCATTCTAACTCGGCCGGCTTGCTTCCTAAGAATATTAATGCAATGCCCAGCCCCATGAATCTACTCGGGAAAAAGTTGCAAATTAAATTACAATATTTACACTGCACATCTTGTCTGCATTGTATTTTATAGTGGTAGTAGATGGGAATCAATTAAAGTGCTCCAAAATTAAATGTTGCATCCTTTTATTGCATTTAATACGGAGAATAATGTATTCCAGACACAAAAACAATTACCGCTATTAAGCCCCCCAAGTTGGGTGTTTTTCTGGGGGCTCGTTCCGTGCATAAATAATTAATTTGAATATTTTAATGCAAATGTCCTAGCTAATTTCATATTCTACGAGAGTCTGCTCGTTGTAAATGTTATTTTTTGTCAACTATCAGTACAATATGGAATGCTTATACTTACTTCATAAATGGGTCATAAGAAGAATCCCTTGTTCTTTCACAATGAATTTTAATTAGTCGGCTACTCATCCATTGGAATACAGGCTGTTTTATTGAAGCCTCCTAAGCCAATATTTACCATTAATAAATCTCTGTGTCTCTGCGTATGACAAGTGAACCCCTTTTAATCATTTCTTTGTTTGGGGGTCTCTTTTTACCATTGGCTTTTGCTCCTCTCAACCAAGCCTAAATTAAAATCCAGCTTTGGAATGTGCATATGAGAATGTTATATGTTTGAAATTGGAGCAAATATGCTCGCATTACACACAAACTGTTCCCCGATATTATTACTCGTAGAAAAGTGTGGGGCAGTATACTATTCATTATCTACTGATATACTATGTATCTCACATCTCATACGGATATTCGAGCACAGGATTCAATGCCCCAAAAACTTTTGATTTACGCTCAACTTCCCCTCATATACCTCCTATACAAACTCTCATTTTAGGCATACATATATGCTTATACAGATAGGTAGGCGAGAAATGGTTTCAAGTATTTTCTATCAAGTTGAATCAAGTGCTGTTAGAAGTTGTATTGTGCTTTGCAGTATTCTCATTCTGGCTTTCACCAGCTCCAGCTCCAGCTTTCACCTCTTTTTTGGGGCCAAATCAATTCTACATCTTACCACTACTACTGGTAGAGTACGAGAGTAGGAGTACTTTGAGGCTGCGGCAAAAGTAAATTGATCCAGAAATATATCCTTTGGCCTTATACAGATATCCTACTACGATAGATCCATTCAACTTGAAAATGATGACAAATCGCTCAAAATCTACCATTCACCCACCCAACTTTATATCTACTTTGAAAGATATATTATTTGCAAAAAAAAGAGATTTTTTTATCAAAAAGAGTCTCTGAGAATTCAATCCCTCCGATGAATCCCCCCAAGTAAAAAAGATTATTGTGTGTAAATGTAATGCGCAAAATACTTATTTAGACTAGGAAGCATGCTCCTACCTAAGTAGATATGTATGTTGGGTAATTGGGTAAAGTTTTGTAAAAAGTTTACCCATAAGTGAGATGTACCTATACTTAGGATAGAGTAGAAACAAGGCTGAGTGAGTGGCAGGTCTTGGTTATTATTTAGAGCTGATTGAGCAAGAGCCCCCACACTCCCAGGGTTCAACTTTGGGGATAAAAGACCAAAGTCCTACTACTTTCCCCATCCATCCATTGCATCCACTGAACATTGCAGAAAAAGTTTGGCTGCCCAACCAATCTCTCCAGGGAATAGGACTCTTTTACTTTACTCCTGGACATATACTCCTCCAAAGGATAAGAGTCAACTCTGGGAGACTTTGACTCTTAACCTCCATGAATTTGGATAAACTAAACACTTGGCCGTTGGATACAACTCACACCAAAAGAGCATTCTTCTCTACTAGATAATACAAATAAATACGAGTCGAGTACCTACTCGTACCTGACATAAGTGATGACTTTGAGTGATATAGTAGATAAGCACCACTCAGGATCGGAGCCCTTAAAATAGGTAAAAAAAGAAAGACAATGGCAATTGTTTTAAAAAATGTAAGGAATTAAATTTAGTGTGAGAGATTCAATTGTGATCTGAAACTGGCATATATTTCTCGTTGGAGGAGGATTCTCCTTTAAAAATAAATGTGTTTTCCAGGGCCCAAGAATAAGACATTGTATTCGAAGGACATGGGCCGGAGGATTGAGCATTTATTATGGTAAAAAGAGAGATTAGGAGGAGCTGTTTGAAGCGAGTGGGTGGAGTTCTACTGTAGAGGCTCAGACCATAAACTCTCAATTTTATTGCAGAGGCCATGTAAATCCACTTTGAACGCAGTCATTTCATACACAAACCCAGTTTCTACTGCAGTGAAACTGCTTTCTTCCGTTTGTATACTTCTCTCCCTCACAAGTACTGATCCTGAGTGCCAAATAATAGCCAAGATGAAAGAGATTTCTTACTCTATCCGCAACTACATTCCCCAACCAATCTCATACACTTTCTCCACAACATTTCCTTTTTTTGCACACATGATCCACCAATTCTTTGAAATTCTCCAGCACACAACCTCCAAATTTTGTTTCATGTGATGAGATTAAGAGATTTTAAGAGATTTGTGGAAATGAAGTAAAAGATTCCGGGTTTAATGACATTTCCTCGGCACAAAATCCCAAATCCAGGTGAGAATAATAATGGTATAATACCATTACTCGTAATGCGAAATAATCGAGCTCGAGGAATGTATACTCGTACCGTTAATGGCCTGTGCAAAAAGGATAATCCCCTTAAGAGCCCCCGTATAATCATGGCCGGGGCTCGGATTTCTTTGAAATCATCAGCAAAAGAGCTTTGAGGATGGTTAACACCTTTAGTTACCATCTCCATCTAATGCTTAAACTCCTCCCCCTCCCCTCCAGTGGGGGAGGAGTAAAAGGAAATCCACAAAGAGGTTTCTTGAGATGGAGAAAGTGCGGAAAAAGAATATGAAATTACTCTCAAGCACTACATCTTATGTATTACTCCTTTTTAAAAAGGATTGATCATTCAAAGGTGTGTGCGGAGGAGGGTACGGAACGAGAATAGTGTATTTTTATCGATCCAAGTGTGTATTAGCATGTAAAAAGACTTTCTCGGTCTGGATTCAAAGCTCAAAGCTGAGGTAGTGTGATTTGTATGCGGGGTGGGTAATTTGTATGCCAAATTCGGAGCAATTCATTTAGTCATGCAACGGAGAAATGTGTTTATCAGTGTATGGGAGTAGTCCATATGAGATGGCCTAATTGTGTATTCCTCAGGAGGATCTTCAAACACTTTTTCCTCTTCCATGTGTAAATATTAGGAATACCATTAATACAGTAAGCACTATTTAAGGAATACTCGTATGAGGTGGTGGGTGGGAGTAGGACTTGAAAGATTGTTGATTTATTAAAAGGAAATGGGGGCATTTACGCAGATATTATTTACTGCATATTGAGCCATACTGAGGAACAGAAGGTGGAGAAAGCATAAATCCTCGAATTTGAATAATGGAGCCAGAGCCAGTAAAAAAATATTCAATGAAAAAGATGGCCGAATTAATATTCTGGAGGAGTAGAAAAAGAATTAGCCGCAAGTTGTGAGAATCGGGAGGATATCTAAATCAGAATTGAACCAACCAACCTTTAAGTTCTCCAGGAATTTAGCCATCTTTGTCAAGTAGTATAATTATATTTGTCCCATCTTGTATTCCATTGAGTCCCAGTAGTAGTTTAATTGCACAACTTTGGGGATGCCGGAAACTTGGATCCTAATTTCCACAATACTTGGATATTATTAGTATTCCAGGGTCGTTTCGAGGAAGCATAAGTTTAGCATGGAATTAACCCTAAATCTCCATGTAGTAGGGGTGTAAGGAGAAGATTTAGGAGGACCTTATCGGCCATTTTATAATGAACAAAAACTCTACACTCTGAGAAATGCTCTCTAAACTCTAGAAATGGTGCTTGCCAAAAGTAGATATTCTTTTATTAGGGATGGAATTATCTGGTGAGGATTTAAGCGGGGTATAATTAAAAGCATTACGAGATGGGGATGGGTTTGTCACAGGGAGTTATGCCATTTCGCCTTTTGCAATAATTGGATTTTGGTAGGGCATTACAAGCAGAGATAGTTGAAGATAAATACTTGAGAGAGATGGGGAATATAAGATCTGTTGGAGCTTTCAACGAGCTTTTAAATGAGAATCACCGAGCTCATATCCAAACTTCTCAACCCATGCTTTCACCGCTTTCTCCAGACCTATAAAATCCATCCTTATAAGAGTATATAAAATCGTGATGGTGAGGATGGGAGAACCAGCTCGTCCGATTCATAATTGGATAAGTTAAATTCAACCAGCTTAGGGCTGTCTGTGTCAGACGAGGAGGCGTCTGGATTAAATACCATTCCTCCGATCCTTGTTACGCCCACCCAAAGGATTTCCGGGTTTTTTTATATCAAAGCAAAGCCTTTCCCCCTGAATTTCCCCCGTATTTCCCCTTGGGTGGGCTAATGTAATGCCGCTGATATTAGATTTGAGTCCCCCAAATCAAATGATAAGAATTAAGGCGCTGGAATGATGACATTAAGAGATTTTGGAAAGGTTTATAAACCTTTTTGGGCAGGGATTGGGATTCTTTAGGTAAGGAGCTCTATTTTAAGTAATAAGTATACTGTAATGTTTGACTTGATGTGTTATGGATGAAGAGATATATAGTACTCGTAGTTTGAGTAGGTATGAAATATGTATTGGGTGTCAGAGTTTGACAGGTCTGATATGGGGGAAATCATCATTTGATGTCACTCAAATGTCATTGTATTATTGTGTTATTAGGGGACGGACCACAGACGATGGCAAGGATTTTGACAGTCCACGACCAATGTAACAAGACGGTGGCAATATACGATGAGGTTGTATCCCCCATTGTAACACCTGAGAACTTTGGAAAATCCATCCTATGCCACTACCGATTCCGATCTACTCATATGAAGAGCGCAGAATGGGTAAGTGAACACGTCAAAAACAAATACTGATATATGTAATGGCTTTTGAAAGTTTTATAACTATTTTTCCTTGTAATTTGTCAGGTTTTGAGGATTAGATTCACGAAATTCAAGGTGGGGAAACTGATAAATTCTTCAAACTGCGAAAACGGTTATTTCCAGGTAAGAAATCAATCATACATCAATTATTATTGGGGTAATTCTTTCGTGACCAAAAAGTAAAGTTTTAAACCCATTCAATCACATATTACACAAAATCCACAATATTATTTAAAATCTAAAAATCTCTTTATTTTAAGATACTTACTCTCAAAATTCTTTACATTTGATTTGAATCGTTAAAAATTATAAAAACACTCCAATTTATCTGTAAATTGACATAAGACTGCATATTATCTATTTACAATAATTGAAATATGATCAAACATATTATATGCCTACGGGTTTACAATAATATTTGATGTTGCCTTTAGGCTTCGTAACTCAATTTATTCTTGTATTACAGCTCAGGATCAGAGTAATTCATAAAACATGGCCAGATTCACAAATGTTGGCTCATAATTGCTTTTACTTTTCAGTTTTTAATTAATATTTCAACACTACCCCAAATTGGACTTTCCCTCCGTGTCACACCCATGACTTATGTACTCCATAATGGCATAAAAGATTCATTTCCTCGTCAAAAGTATAATTATTTGGGGGGACCAAAACATGAATTTTGAAAGGCATTTCTCCTAAACAAATTTACTTTATTCTGGAAATCATTTAATTTCCCTTAAACCAAGTTATAAAAGTGTACCACTCGTTGTGGGAAATGTTAATACAAAAAAATAATAAATTCTTTCATAAAGATTATGAAAAAGTGAGAAATTTAAGCGGTATATAATTCGAATAAATGATATACTACCCTCGGGGAAACCCCAAATGTTATTACTTGTAGAAAAGTAGGTAAATTGCGCATTTGATCTTAAAATATATAGGTACTTTGTTCCGCAAAGGAGATTATAAATGTAAGAGTTGGGAATTGTTTTTGGGCTAGGGCTACCTCGGCCGGGAAAAAATAATAAATATTACAGATTAAGTGCAATTTACCTATGTAACCTCTATACCCACCTTATATTTATACGGGGGAAAAAAGCTTTTAACTTCCGCTCATCCTCCCCGAGCAAAACTCTTATTTTTCTTCGTCTTCGCGGGGAAAAACCCGCCTCCCCGCAAAAACATATCAAGAATTTTGGAGGGATTATCTTTTAAAATACTGAGGAGAATGGGCTGGTCGACTTCCGCTATAAAATATCGCAGCCATTTGGCCTAGAGGAGGAGGAGGAGGAGGAGCCGCCTGTGGCTTTGAAAATGAAAAAAAGATAGCTTTGAGAAAAAGAATCCATTATTGTTGTTTAGATTGCATTTTGAACCTTTCTACACATGGTATACGAGGGATTTAACAATCGATCCAAGATTTTATCTGCATTGGGCTACCCGCCATTGTTAAAAACTTAAGAAATCCTCCATTTTTTATGCAGATTAAGTAACTTTTTCGAAAAGAGGTCGGTCCTCTTAAGAAGGTAATTGTCCAAGTTTGGCAAAAGCAGCAATTTTTTTCGCAAATCTTGTTCGAACTGCGTAGAAGAAGACCTGACTAGATTAGTTTTTGATAAGGATTTAGAGGTCCTAAAGGGGCCACGGCCGCCGCCAAAGGCTTGGGTAATGCTATCCAAGCAAAATTGAGTGGCCCCCTCCGGGTAGGACTCAAAGTGCTGATGCTTACTCCCTCCAATTCTGCCAAAAACATTAATTTCTACTCCCATTTATACTCAGGATCAGCTCAAATCACATCCATCCTCCTCCTGGCTAAGAATAAGTTGACTTTTGGCTCCACTTAATAATAATAACTCTTCCTCCTTCCAACTCAAACATGATTCCTCAACCTCTACCTTTGACTTTCTCCGAGTCGCGTCTGACGTTGAGCGACTGACACCATTAAGGAGAAAGCAGGGAAGGATACAATACATAAGACACAAGTCAACTAAAGTTTATTCCCTCGGATTATATCTTCGCTGGAGTGAGTGTATCTACAATAGCTAGAGTTTGAGAAACATCCGCAGAATCAACTCTGCAAATCCCATTGACATCCACTCCTTTCTCCAGCGGCAGTTCAAACATCTCATATTTTATTTCCTCTCTCTTGAGGACGAAGGAAGTGGAGGAAGGATGCAAATTGAACATCTTAGCATAATAGCTACCCACAAAAAAACCGGATCCTTCGAGGAACTCTTCTCCTCGAGAGAGAGAGAGAGAGTTATGTCCGCATTTTTCTTATCAATGATTCTCCCCGAAAGGGTGGTTTGTTTGTCCACAATTGGCAGGATCTTTGCTCAGATTTTTCTTGGCTCACTCTCAAAAATATATCTCCCTTCTTGTCGAATCATATCTTTACGGATATAAGGATTGTCAATGCATTGGGCCATGTATTTGAAGAAATAATTGCTCGGGAGCATTTTTATTGCTTTCTCCCATCTGATAGGACCAAGTACAACATTAATTTGGTGCAAATTACAGACCTCCTTTCTCCAATGATAATCATTGTGTTTGGCCATTAAATTGGTTAAGATATATTGTGTATTACAGTATTTTGGGGTTGCGTTTAATGATGATATTTTTGGATCCTCTCGCACAATAAATAATACGCAATGGCTTTAATAAATTGAGTATCAAAATAGTACATAACGATATTAGCAATAAATTCAAGTAACATCCGGCACAAAATTCGAGTACCAAACAAAGACATTCTATTTTAAATACTAGAAATCCTATTATGGAAATATCATTTGCTTAAATAAGTTTAATAACCTAATAGGAAAGTTATAATACTCATAAAATTCTGAATTTATGATAGGAGAATTAAAATTGAATCAAGGGTTCTCGGAGGAAATAATGGAGGGGGATTAGGAGCATCGGAGCGGAACAAATTTTACATCTTTCTTATAGCAGTATTTTTAAATAGATAGATTCTTGAATTTATAGCACCTTATCAAATTAAAGGATATTCAAACTATCTCTCAATTTCTCAAACAACTCCCTCCCTCCCTCACTTCCCTTCATTAAAGTCAACTTAAGAGTATTAGAATTTCCCCAACAAGCCCAATATTTACGCAGTTTCCTCCGGCCGGGAAGACTCCTTCACAAGTTCACTCCAATAGGCAGATTTAACTCTAGACCCTAAGGAGTCTGAGGAGTTTTGGAGTAAACAGAGTGAGAGAGAAAGAGGGGAGTAAATGAAAGATTTATTTGTTTATTGGGGATGGAGGGAGGGAGGAGTAAGTAATGCTCGGGAGTTCATTTGATTAGTTATAAGAGGCTTCAACGGAAGGAGTGGGAGGAAGAGATTGCGGGAGGATTGAGAAGTTGCGGTGGAGGAGGAGAAGAAGACACAGAACATACTGCAGTGTATCTACGAGTCTAATTAATCATCTTCTCATTAGAATGGCTTGAGGAGATTTGAAATGATCATATTTCATTCTACCCATTCATTCCTTTGCTTTGGACATGTCTTGTTTTCCAGTTAGACAATTCTCCAGTTTGCCCTACAGCTTTCATATTTTGGAGATTCTTTTGTAAAGAAATCAGAACTTTTTTTTGAAGATTTCTAATTTCATTTCTCCATCTCCTCAACACAGAGTCGAAGAAATACGCCCCATTTCCTCCCATCTTACAGATATCGTTTCTTTTTATCTTCGCTCCGAAAGGAAGATAATACGGCATGTTGTGGCATAAAATGCTTCGTAAACTTTGGTCATTTCCCTCGTACAGATCCGTATTGTAGATAGGTTATATTGGGGGATACCGGAGACAGAATTTAAAGGCCGTAGAACCTGAACCTTTTCCGTCAGAGTTCAAAAAATGTAACCGGTTTGAACCCGGGAAATAAATTGCCCTTGGTTCGATGTACAATACATGTTTACGTCCTTTAATTCAATCGGGGGACGAGGGCACTTGCCCTGACTCGCTAAATCTTTGCCCTCTTATTCCGTATACGACCTATTCATCCTTAAATTGATATCTACGAATAAAAAACGGGGATCGGAGAGAAACGACCTCATCCTTCCCTTGCTTTTATTGTTCTTACAATCTCCAATTCCATTTCCTCCCCCTTACTTTTAGCCAATTTCTTCAATGTTGAATCCATTTTATAGCCAATATTCTTCAATTTCAGTGCAATTTGTGTTCAATCAAATCCCAATTTCATCAACCTTTCTTTTGAGGAGTCCCGGAGGACAAGTACCTTCATTCAGCATAAAAAGAGACGGAGGGAAATGACTTTTCTTCGGTTAAAATTCAATTCCTCAATGACGGATGTGAAAGAATCTAATCTATCTTCTCGAGGGCAAAGTTCTTTTATCGGAAGAGCACCTACCTCCTATCTCCTCGAGGAGTCTATTTGCAAACTTATTTGATTTACAAAGAATTGAGGAGATTGTCAAGATCTAAGTTTGCACATTGTCTTATTTGATTCCATCCGAGGAAATTTGAATTATCCCGATATTCGAGGTACGATAGAAAGGCCGGGTTTAAATTAGATCTTCTGAGGATCGGGAGGAGATATGATAAAGTTTGAATGTGTGAAATATATCTGGGGAATGTAAAGATGCTCATTAAAGTTCAGCACACGAACTGAAATCCTCCTCGCAGTGAAACAATCGGAGGAGGTGCTTCTGAAGTTAACCCAGGAGGGGTGGGTATGAGGAAATGGAAATAAATCTAAAATATCTCTCGTTTCAATTCAAAAGCATAACTCCCTACCCATTCCTCCGACTCCACGGAGGCAATGTCTCTTTGGAGGAAATGGGAGAAAAAAGTTTTAGCTCACACTCACTTAACATTATACATTTTGTAATACTCAGTATAGGAGAAGTGTGCACGGACTGATTTTTTATTGGGATTTTTATCCAAAAAATATGCCATCCCCCCTTCTCATACGTGGCCACTTAGGAGGGGCCATCGACTTCTCCTCGTCTACTCGTATGTCTTGTAAGAATAAGATAAGAAAGTAAATGATGTGAACCGTGTACAAGTTAGTGAAAGTTTGCAAAGTTTGAATGAGAGTGTTTCAGATCAACTGGAGCGAGCTCTAAATCTCTCTACCCCCCGTTTAACTTAATACTCCTAGTCTCCTACTGTATCTTGATACAAATATCTTCATTCTCAACTCCCCCATTCAGAGTCAGAGTTTTATATATTCATAATAATGTTCGGAGAAAGTTTTGTGTTACAAAACTCCAGAAATCTCTGGCTTAACTTTGGGCTTTCACCCCAATTTCGGGCTGGATTTTTTCACTTTCTCTCGGATCTTGTTTCGAGCCAAACTCTTCCTAATTCCATTATCTTTAAAGCACTTTCCATTCAACATTCGCTATTATTGCAAGGATAACTCTCGAGAGAAGCTCCCAAAATTCAAATATTGATATTTCATTTGTCGGCTTTCTTTCTCAAATTTACATTTTTCCAATATTCCCAATTGCCAAAAGACTTGTCCCTATTTCATTCACGAGTATCTATATTGCCATTGGGATTTATATGGCACAAGTGGGATTTATATTCTAATCAATATTTGCTTTCTCCAAACATCTTTTTGCATACTCTGGGATTATGAGAATTCTTTCTATCTGGTTATCGTAGTACATAGTGGTAGAATTCTAGAGTATAGTATAGTATAGTAGTATGTAGAGTTTATTTATTTCTTTTTTTACGACTGATTCCGGCCAAAAGTATTTACTTTTGTTTATGATTTCTCGAGGTTGGAGTTTGTTAATCCTTTGGGAAATTATCCTACAATTTTATAGTATTTCTAACCTACGGAGTGAAGTTATCGAGGGTGAAGGAGGATTCGAAATCATTGAGGTTTGAAAAGGGATTATACTATCGTACTAGTAATTGATTTTTGCATGGGGAAGGATTGAGTAGAATAGAAAGGAATGGGGCTCAGATTGACATCTTGAAGTGAGGTGTATCCGAGTAAATTTCAGGGCGTTGGAGGACAAGTTAAAATCGATTGAAAGAGAGGTGGAGGAGGTTGAGAGGATGGAGGAATAGGTAAAAGAGGATTTGAGCGACTTACTTCCTATCTCTTCTGCATTATTAAGGGATGGGGGCTTGAATATGGAGAGCAGGGGGCACTTCAGCACGTTCTCCTACCTCTCTTTAAATAATTTCTTGCGTGTCAAATATGCACACTTGAAATTCAGGGATTTTGAAAGATTAACGAGGGACCAACATTTCACCATACTCAATCCATACATTATGTATGGATGGAGGAGAATAGGTGTAAAAGTGCCGTAAATATTCCTCGTGGGGCTAGCCTGATTTTGATCTTGGGGATTTGGAAATTCTCAGCAAAGGTTCTTAAAGGGCTTATTAAATTTAACCAAAATGCAACTCTTTCCTTTGTTTCAATCCAGAGAAAGTGAGAGTAAATAAAGTGGAAGAAACAATTTGGAGGGGGAGAAAAATTGACAAAGTTTAAAGAGTTTTTTGGAGTTTTGAAAAAAAGGGGTGGTGAGCACTAATTCGACCTCCTTCGTCTTTTGTTAAAGCTCTTCCAGCTGCAAGGAAAAATATAAAATTAAATGGGGGGATTTGAAATGGTTGAAAGCATCAGTTTGGAACAAGTTTGAGGACTTTGCTCGTGAAAACTTTTTAACTGAGAGCAGTTATTGAGAGGATTCTTCTGGGCTTTCTAGACTGGCGTATACTAGAATATTTATTTCATATCTGTGTGTTGCAGATCATTTTAAAATTAATGGGGAAAGTGTAATTTATTAATGAATATTTTGTGGAACGAGCTGAGGAATTTCAAAATGACGAGTATTCATTAGGCTCCTCGTTTGTCCGGATTTAATAAGGAAGCAGAGCTGGCTCCGGCCCGTCACTTTCTCTCTCGAGTAAATTTGCAATTTTTCTTGCCTCTGAATCCCCCTAATAAATTACTCCTCAAGTCTCCGAGTCCTCAGCCTTCCGAAGAATTCAAGAATGTAGAAATGCTTTTTTTGGCCCACAATCTCCCCCTCCCCAATCCATCCTACTAATTAATTACTCGACTTTCAAAGACTTTTTTTCCTTGTCCCACGGCCCCCCTTTCACTTGGCTAAGGATTAGTCAAAGGCTCCGAGTTGGCGTTGGGAATTACCCAAAAGAAAGAAAGGATTAAATTCTTGTACCTTAAACTATTGTGATCCTGGTTGGGCACACCTTTCTACAAAAGCCCTCAAATCCCAATTGAGGCGGAAAAGAATAATAGAAAAATCCTCATCTACGCATATACATAATTCCAACATTTTGCAGATAGCGAACAAAAGCTTTTGCAAAAACTTTCTTTTTTTCATCCCGAGGATTGTTATTTTGCATTATGAAAACTCGAACTGGGATTCATAAAGTTTTGTATTCCAAAGCCCTTTGAATTTGAAATAAAACTTTTTATTCAGGATTTCATTGGGAATGCCAAGAGTCAAATGAATAAACTGAAAGTAGCATTATTATTATTATTGTGCATATTGTGCGCTCATCCTTATTTTTCAAATTCCAATATTTGTATATTCCTCCTATTTATTGTAATATTGAAGATAATAAAGCTTTAAGAGGTACGGGGATAAGCTCAAGAGGCCTTTAAACTCTCAAGTATTTATTTGTGAATCGGCTTAGCTCCATTGTGAGGGAGTGTGCTTACCAATAAATAGGTTCGGGTAAAGGTTGGTTGGTGGTTAATCCCCGGGAGACTTTGGGGAGCTCGGGATTAAATGCAAATGAACATTTTGTCCTGTTATTAAATCGAGAGATTTCTCTTTCATGTCCTGCCTACTTCTGCAAATAACTACACTCTTCATCCTAGTGCAGTTTACTCGGTATTAAAAGACTTTGAAATTTGAATTTGAATTTGAGTTGGAGTTTGGGGGGCAGTGTTTGAGTTGGGCCTTCAAAATTTGAGATGCTTTTGAACAAAGTTTAAATTGCGAGAGAGAATTAATGAAATTGCGGGGAATTGGAGAGGCAGGGATGTGCTCATATTACATACTCCAGTTTTAACGAGATGCTTCACCACCTTCCAATCCAATATCCGCATATGTACATATCTACACAGCGAAAGAGATTAATGATTATTTGCCAATAAATTATTATCTTTTGGATTGTTTTTGAAATACTAGGCTCAAAGTACTCGTTTAATTCAATTTGAATTAGCTCATGGGCAAATAGTTGTTGAGTTTATGGAGCTCTGGCGTTTGACCTGCACTACCATTGAAATGAACTTTAAATTATTAAAAAGTGGCCCACCTCAAGGGGGAATTAAGGTACCATTTCAATTTGATATTCGATTCCTTTCCTTCAAACAAAAAAAGGTTATTCAAAATATGCTTTCTCCTTATGGAGAAGGCCTTTGTATTGTATTTTGGTTGATTTAAAAATAAAAGGGAACATGTGTGGCAGAATGGCACTTTATATCGTATTACAACTCTTAATATTAGGGGGCTTGACATTATGCAACATTTTGTAATTTGAATGGGGGGAATTTGGAAGATAATACCCTCTTTCATAATGCATAAAGCGGGGATATAGGCTACCCAATGCCCCTTGGGATAATGTTCCATATGAAATTACATTTTTAAAATGGCAACCTAAAAATGCATTTGTTTCCCCCACTTTCTTTCACTCTGGCCGTGTTAAACTGCAAGGGTTTATTGAAATTATTCTCATAAAGGTGGGAATATCTTAAAATAAATGGCTCTCCTTATTCTAGGGGAGTGGGATTTGAACCCAAATGGTGTAATTCTAAATATAGGTACATATCAGATGAGAAATATTATTATTAAGGGGTTTGAAACTCGGTGTATACACCGTACAGTGAAGAAATACATTTAATTTCAAGGGGAATGCGGGGAAGGAGAACTCGGGAAGGTATAAACAATGTTGTAGAGTACAATAATAAGAAGGAGGTGCAATAAACATGAAAATAACGAGTTTGTTGGGCACATGATTGGGGCTGGTGGAATTTAATATGGCCCACAATAGGCGCAAAATGCTCACAATAATATTACATATTAGTTTCAATTTGAAATAAAACAGGAATACTCCTATTTCTAAAGATAGAATATAAAGAGTAATGAAAGCAAATACGGAGGATGTAGTAGTAGTAGTATTGCTGGAGTATCCCCGTATTAAATAACACAATGCATTAGCGAGATGAGCCTGTTCGAAGGAAATATTTGTTTGGATCACAAAAGGGATCAAAACATGATGGGAAATGTTCCGATAAAATTATGATGAAGATGGATCAAAACCCTATTACATACCTACTACACATATTCCATTTATTTAGGAATTGACTATACTCGTAATATAAGGAGACCACATATCATTATCCCACATAAAAGTTTCGTCTTATATTGAATAACTTTCCAAATTACTTTTCCCACACATTGGGAACACATTCGGGTAATCTGGGGAAAGTATTTTGGAGAAAGTTTAATGGAATATATTGAAGAAATTGCTCTTTTTTCTTTTTCGGGAATAGATCATTGACGGGAATGGAAAGAGCGGATTAAACAACCGGAGAGAACCCGGGAAATTTTGCGGAGAAATTGAACAACCCCAGACCTTTATCTCAGGTTTAAATATACCTATAAATATTTAGTATGAATGTGAATTTGTTCCTATTTGCAGAGACTAATGTTGTTCGCCTCGTGTTTTACGTGGATAATTTCACGGACCAAACCTTTTTCCGGTTCGATTCCCGGGCAGAGCAGCAAAATGAAGTGTACCTCCGTTACGGGTAACTTTAATTACTCCGAATTATGAGCGGGGGAACTCTTAATGAGTCGAGGATTTAACTTTTACCAGGCATTCACCGGGGCTTGAACTTTACCCGAACCGAAGGGGGGAGGTGAGAAGTCACTAATTTACAACTATTAACTCTTACACCTCAAAGAACATTAATTGCTTTCCCCGAATCTACCTAATCAACCTCTATTTACATTTCAAATCTGATGAAATAAATTCTTAGGGTCAAAAACATCCACCTAAAGACAACCTTAGGTCTTTTAGGCCAAATCCAAGCTTAGCTTTTGAATTTAGACCACTCTATGTCGTGCTGAGATGAATCATAGATTAGTCAAAATGCCTAGTCATATTAAAAATTGAGAAAGGCATCAATCTTCCCCTCGCTTCCTATGCAAATATTATCAAACTCTTCAAAACTCTCCAAATCCCTCCATTGCAAAGACTGAGAGGCATAAAAAGCTGCTCTCAAAAAGTTTGCAAAGTGTTTTTTGATAACAGTTTTGTTCCTCTTTTGTTTCAGATGGTACCAAGCACATATTGCGAGCGGGTATGCCTAAAACTTTTTTAAATTCTCATATAAAAATCATAAAATCCCAATTCCCAACTAAAAATTTACGGATTTTTGAAGGTATTCCGAGATTGTCGAATGCAAACATGTTATGTCCAGTCTCCTGCTTATCCTGGGATATACCCAAGAAATCTCCATTGTAAATATTACCTAAATACAAGGCTCCCATTCACCAAAATACACCTCGAGAATGAGGAATTCAGTGTTGATGGCCAGCGCTGTGAGGTAAATGATTCAGCGTATAAATTTGTAAGCCTAAAAAGTGTTAATTTTTATCCGACAGAACCTAATGGTTTGCCCAATGAAGGTAAGCCTTTGGTCTAAAAAGCTTTTAGGTTTATTAGATTTTAATCCTATTAAGGATGCTCATGAATCCTACTACATATTAATAATTTCGTAATTACTATAATTAGCCTTTTACTAATATTCCCTTTTAGTCGATTGGATCAGAGTGTCCGAATGACTACATTCGGATCTACGATGGGAAGAATGAGGATAGCCCTGTAATTGGCACATTTTGTGGGGTGGGGAAGTTCCCATTCTCCATCATTGGGACTGGGTCGGATCTCTTTGTAGAATTTGTGAGCTCACCCGGTAAAATCCTATTTAAATTAATGTAATTATCAATACAATTTTATTCATTGACAGCTGGACCTCTCCTCAACACTGGCTTCCATTTTAATGTAGCACATTGGCCAGGGCATGTTGAGACAGCTGGGAGAAAGAATGGGACTTGCAATTGGACTTTTACCTCCCAAGCCCTGCTCGAGAGTGGGGATAAACAAGGGCTCTTTTGGTCAGTCTCACATTGGTATCCTCCTCAAACGAGTTGCACCTACCTCATGGTATGAATACTATTTAGAAGGATTTTTAAAAATCATTTTTGTACACAGATTGGACATCCCGAAGAGATTGTACG
>JAAZTK010000859.1:0-16880 GCA_036507255.1 Megalothorax incertus
GAATCCTTTGGAAGTCGCTTTAAAGGCCCTTGAAAGTATTCTGTAGTTCTTTTATAAAGGGCTATCGCTTCTGGCCATTTCTTCATGGTCTTATATACATCCGCAAGGAATCTACAGCGGGCACCTCGGTACACTGACGTGGAATCCTCGAGTTCTGCATGATATTCTCCATCATCCTCTAGCCCAGGGATCCCCCTCATTTCCCCCAGATTGTGAATTATCATGTCCAGAAGGCGGATAGAGTCTTTGGGCTTGGCATCCTTCTCGGCCATCATTAGCTCTGTTCTTTCGTTTGTCAATTTCAGCCGGAGATATATCAAATAACTCAGGAATAGGCTCGCCTTGTCTTTCATCAGCTAAAAACATAAAAGAATTGCATATTTTTATATGAAATTGGGTCTAAAATGCAATTTTCAATTATTTTTAATGAAGAATGTGTAAAAACGAACTTACAGGATCATTATTCATAATATCCCGAACTTGCTGGATGGCATCTCGAAGATTTACAAGGATCTCTTCGTAATTCTCAACGGTTTTGTCACTCCTCTTTTCAAGCTCATCGATCCGAAGGAGGAGTGCTGCAATCTTTTCATTTGGAACCGTTAGTTTGAGTCTTCGGAATTGGATTTCTGACATTTTTGGACGCGAGGCAATCATGGCTTCAATGGCGGTGGATTGGAACTCGGCGGCAAGCTCGGAGATTTGCAATTCTGGAAGGAAATGACCAAAAACATAAGTTATTTTTGTAAATGGTGATGAAATCGTGTAAATCTTGTACCTTCTCCAGCTTGGTAAGCACAGAATCGCATTGAAGGAAGGAGTTCTGCATTCTTCTCATTATAAACCTCCGCTTCTGGGTGTTCTCCTAGGGCTGCACCGATTTGCGAGTAGATTGCCCTTGAAAGCAATTAAAAAATTAAAAATGAGATTTTGGAGTGTTTGAGGAGGACTTACTGTGCCCTCTTATAGTTTTCCATTGCTTCTGTCCACTTTTTGAGCTCGAAAAAGAAGGATCCATGAATAAAGAAGGCATATGCTTGACATTCTAGCTTAGTTCGGGCATCTACACGGCTCGAATCTTGTGATAATTGCACTAGGACATTGACATGACCCACTGCCTTCTTTAGGCGTGACACAGAGTGGAATTTCTTGCGTGGTTCAGTGTTGGCATCCTGCTTAAACACCATTGCAGCTGACCAGGATCTTAAAACAATTGAAAAGGAGATTTAAAGATTAAGAACTGCTTGAAATCATTAAAAACAGGCATAAAAAGCTTCCAATTAATCAAATAAACGTGGAATTAGATGCTAATTGAATTAAAATGATTGTAAACTGCTTATAAAATTAATTGGAACCAATTAAAAGGCCTATAATTTAAAATTAATACCTTTCGGTGAGAGTTAAAGGGATTTCAAGGTGTCGATCATCGCCCTTTGGCCCCTCAATGTCAGCCAGGGTCACCTCCTTCTTTTTAAAATGACGACGATCCCCCTGCGGCATCCTCAGGGTCTCCCTCAACCTCTTGAGACGCCTTGAGCAATAACCTGGCCATTCCAATTAATTAAAAATAATTTAAGAATTGCAAAAAATAATTGCCATTTCAAAATTATAAAAATACCGTGATATCGCTGAAAATCAGAGTGTCTGAGCCCATGTTGCTGCTGCCTCTCTTTAAGCATTGGTAGGACTGTTTAATTAATTAAAATAAATTTAATTAAGAGGGAAATGAGCAATTAAAAACATTACAATTAATTACAATATGTTTAAAACTTTTAAAATTCAAAGCGCTTACTTTTCAGGCTAATTACGCTCTTGTCCACCTCCATCTTGGTCTTTGACACATCCCCCTCGTCCATGATGACATCCTCCGTGGTGGAGACCATTTTAATTAATTAAGGCTAGCTAATTAGAGGTAATTAATTAATTTAATTGTGAAAGTCCGGGAGCCGAGTGGATTCCTCGTTTGAATTCCCGGGGGTTGGCGCATTTTTCAATCACATTGAGCTTGCCATTGGATTTTATGGGGCTAGTTGAACGCTTTCAAAATTCAGGTCAAATTTTACGAGGTCATCTGGCGTAGGGTCAAATATTTGTATATCAAAATGTAGCCCTTTTCAAGGGCTTTCAAATGATATAATATACAGGGATCAAAGTTCATGGAATGAGCTGTGGAAAAGTATTGATCAAACACCCAAAATGAGCTTATGGGATTTACATGTTAAATATTTCAATAATCGAGGATTTCTTAAGAAGCGTCCAAGAAACTCTCTATGAATAATTGGCTTTTTTAGGCCAAAATCTCAGAACTTGCGGAATAAATTTTGAGAATTAGTCATAATTTGGCCGTAGAAGTCTGCCGTATTCTGACGGCCAGTACAAATTATATGGAGCATATTGAGAATGAACCTGCGGAGGGGAATACCCTTGAGAGAAATCCTTTCCTTATGCCCCCGGTATGCTAAATAATATATTTAAATTCTTATTTATTAATTTTAGGTTTTTATCCATTTTTCAGGTACTTCGCTCTCTCCTCAAGTCCGTTAGGACGCCAGATTTGAAGGGTTTGCGGAGGATCTCCTCTCTTTGGGACAGAATGGTTAAAGAAGAGATGGAAATGCGAGCTTGGAAGGTTTGGATTGGACTGCTTTATTTACCTATAATACAGACTCGAATTTAATTATGATTTATTCGCGGATTTAGGTGGAATATCCAAAGTTGGGGTTTGACACTAACCACTATTGGAAAACAATCAACTCGGACCCTTTGAGAAATTTTGAGAATTTTTTCAATTCAACAACGACTTTTCCCAATCTTTATCGGTCCTTCAACTTTGACTTCCCTGGAGCTCCACTTGTCCTCGGTCTACCTAAATTTGCTCCATTCTTTGAGATCTACTCTCCTCGGCTCGTGGAGTTGGCTATCCCCTGTAATTTTAATTTTAAAGAGGATGCAAGATCAAATGCGAGGAATCTCCTTCGAGGATTTATCCATCGGATGGCGCCAACTCTCGTGCAACTTAACTTGTCCACATCTGGTTTCATTGCGGATTTGCCAATTCCAGAGCAGGGTTCCATTGAGAGGATTCTGTTTCCAAAACTGGAGACGTTAACCTTGGGTCATTCGGCTCCAGATCGTCCAAATCGCTACGATGGATCCATCACATCTGCTTTTTCCTCACTTTTTGGTATCGGCCATTATTTAAAATAAATTTGGATCATTTAATATTTTATTAATCATTTTCTGACATTCTTTTTTCCGGGGTTAGGACAAGGGAATTGTCTAATGCCACGTCTGAAGAGACTCGAGATTTTTACTGCTTCTGGGAATTTTGAGGATCTTTTTGGACCCAACCTGGTGGATCCCATCCAATGGCGGACATTGGCATCATTAGAGCTTGAGTTCGCTCAGTCATTTTATGATGATGATGTTCACAGGTAATATGTACTAGTTTTTGTAATTTTTATATTTTTAAGAAATCCTATTTTAAAAGGTTTATAAATGGGCTAATGTTTCTGGGACGGAGCGGAATGGCTTTGGAGGAATTGAGCCTTACTTTTAAATTAAAGGGGGAGATTAGTCATCAAGTTGCTGGAAACCTGTCCCAGTTTTTGCAAAGCCACTCAACATCCCTTGAAACTCTTTCATTGAATCTTTCAATCAATGCTCGCAATCATAACAATGAAGTCCTCGACCTCGAGACATTGGTAATTCCCAATTATAACACATATTTTTAAAAAATGCTTAAAATTCTTTATTCTTAAATTTCCAGGCAAGAATTACACTACCTTTATGTCCTAGCCTCAAATCTCTGGACATTTCCGCAATGCATTATCGCTTTCTGGAGGAGACTCTAGAATATTTGCAGCTCTATAATCTCATTTCTCTCCCAAAGAACTTTCCGATTTTGGAAAGACTCTCACTTTGCTCCCCATGTGACACAACAATGGCTCTCTTGCGGAAACCAGTTGATCCTGCTGAGCGGAGACACCTGGAGGTCTTTGAGTACAAGAGCCTAGATTGGCCCAATTCCGAATGGACTGAGAAACACAATGAGCATCTTTTCAAAAATTTTTCGACTGTGGGGGTTATCAAGATTAATTAAAAATATCTATTATTTAGGATCGAGTACCCACCCTTAAAATTATTACGTAATTTTAATGGCCAATTCAAATGTAATTCTCTTCAATTGAGATTATTTTGAATCAGAATAAAGTAAATATTTTAATGTACGGTCTTGCAAAACATTCGCACATTGACAAGATACCTATTTAAAGGAGGTTTTAATCATTTATCATTTAAAATCATTTTTGATCTGAAATTAATGACAATGTACACAAAATAGGACTGGACAAATTATAGAAAGACTTATCAAATAATTGTTGCAAAATATTGCTTTAATCTCGATTTAATCAAGCCGGAATTCCTAATTTTTAAAATCAAGATAAGATAATTTTAAATTTGCAGATAATCTCGCATTTAGAGTTTTAAACAATAGGCCAAATCAAAAGGATGGTCAGTTAAGAATTATTTGCTAAACTCAAGTTTAAATTTAATTAAAGATTTATAAAAATTATTTATTCAAAATCCTAAATTAAATACATAAGGATGGATATCGGATGGGAGGAGTACGCAGTTTTTGTTTCCGTCCTCGCTTGTTCCACCGGAATTGGCGTCTATTATGGTTAGATTAAAATTACCAATTTAATTAAAATTATTTTTAATTAATTTTACAAAAATCAGGATGCTTTGGGTCGAAACAAAAATCCACAAAAGAGGTTTATATTTTTAAAACGCCAAATAAATAATAATTTGTGCAAAATCTGGCAAAATCAATTTATTAAATAGATCTAAACATTCCAAGTGCCCAATAATTATTCCTTCGTTGATAACTAATTTTAAAACTAATTAAATTGCAGTATCTGTTGGCTGATCGAAACATGTCCTCATTTCCGGTAGGTGTCGCCATTTTTAATTGATGACCCAATGACGCCAAATCTTTTTAATTTCCGCCAGGTGGCACTCTCCCTCGTTTGTTCTGCAGTTTCCGCCATTACGCTACTTGGTAAATGATCCCAATTAATTAATTAATTAATTAAAAATTTAATTAATGATTTCTTAATGAAGGGAACCCCCTTGAGATCTACCTATATGGAACACAATTCTTTATGGTCATGATTTCTTTCATCCCATATCACCTAGCCCTTGGATTCCTATATATCCCCGTTTATTTTCAATTAGGAGTTAATTCTGCCTATGAAGTAAATATAATATTTAAATGACAATTAATTAATTAAAGGTGTGACTTCAAGTATATAGAGTTGCGGTATAACAATGTTGTACGACTATTCATCTCAATTATTGCGGTTACTCATGTCGTAAGATTTCATTTAATTAAGCTGAGGCTGCAGTGCAATCTATTCTTTTTTATTTTGATATTTTTTTCAATTAATTTAATCAATTTGGCATTTAAAATTTAAATACTATTTTGAATGATTTCAAATTGCGATAAATCCTAATGAAATTCCTTAATGAAACTTCAATTTCTCGATCTAGGTGGTGTCAATGGCCATTGCCATCTACGCCCCTTCATTAGGGATACATCAAGTGACAGGGATTGACACCAAAGTGTCCACAGGTGAGTGACACTGACCTCAATAGGACAAATGATTTGGAAATTCTGAATCTTTTTTTAAATTAAAATTCCATTATTTTAGCCGTAATTTATGCCGTATGCATATTCTATTCAACTCTGGTAAGTCAAAACCTCGAAATCTCAATAAACCTTTAATTTCCTTCAATCCAATTCAATTTAAATTAAATTGGCCATCAAATAGGGTGGTTTAAAAGCCGTGCTTTGGACAGGTAATCGCGGAGACTTTTCATCACAGTTCTATTTCACAGCAGGGTTTTCGTAGCCGGACTTTTCATATTAAAAAATAATCCATGCTAAGAATAGCCCAGCTACGAAATCTCCGCTATGAAATAGGCTACGATGAACTCTATAAAAATTCCTTGATTTCTTCGGACAGATGTACTCCAAGCAGGTTAGAAAACACATTTTAATCAAGCTCAATTAAAAAATCATTCCAAAATTCCAGGAATAATGATCCTAAGCCTTGCAATAATCACTGGAAAGGGGATCTCGGATGTCGGAGGAATGGGTGTAGTTTGGGATGTCGCAAAAGAGATGGACCGTGTACAATTCTTCAAGTATTTATTAAAATTTAAAGGTCAAATTTTAAAAAGTAAGGTCAATCAAGTTTTGATCCAGATCCCCGTACTCGGCATACCATTTGGACCTGCATAATTGGAGGATATTTCTTTTGGATACCCAGGTTCGATAAAAATTGCTTTTTCATGCCATTTATGATGCTATTTTTATACCGGATGTCATTTTGCTAGCTATGCAGCCACACAGCTTCAAGTACAGCGATTCCTATCAATGCCAACTATTTCCAGAGCCAGAAGGTATGCCAAAAAATCAATGATTTCTTGAAAAATGTAAAATTACATTTTGCAGAGCACTTGCCATCAATTTTGTGGGACTTGTAATCATTGTGGGCCTAGTATTCTACTCTGGGCTGGTTATCCTCGCAAAATACAAGACCTGTGACCCAATTAGTGCTAAAATTATCGAGAAATCTGATCAATTAGTCCCATATTTTGTGGAAGAAACTGTTGAGGGTACTCCAGGCCTTTTGGGGCTATTTATCGCAGGTAAAAATGTCTGAAAAAATACAAAAATGTAAATTGTGATATTTTTTGTAAATAGGAATAACTTGTGCTTCAATGTCATCCCTATCATCTGGCCTGACTGCCCTCGCATCAATTACCACCTACGACTATGTCACAAAAATTTATCCGCATTTTTCTGATGCTAAATTAGCGTGGATTTCAAAGATGAATTGTTTCATTCTCGGACTCCTTTCATACGCATTTGTATTCATAAGTAATTCCCCGATTCAAAACTAATCAACTCATATTGCTTAATTCTGTAATTTTAAATCTATAATTTAATATAGTCGAAAATATGGGAAATATCCTCCCTGCGACCTCCTCCTTCCTCAGGAATCTTTCTAGGTCCTACCTTTGGCCTTTTCTCACTTGCAATGTACACAAAATTCAAATTTCAAGCCTTAAAATCCTCAAAATATTTTTTTAAACCTTCCAGGTTCATTCCGTACTCGAATTCAAAGGGTGCCTTAATGGGGATCATCACATCCCTTGGCCTAATGGCCCTCCACGCTGTAGGTCTCAATCTAAACTCTGTCAAGGACCAACTTCCTGACCAAAGGCTCCTCCTCCGGACTGATGGGTGTCCCAACGCCAATTTTACTAACCTCATCGACCCTCTATCAGCTCAACCTGTCGAGGATTGGAAGTCAAATGGGGATGACTTTGCCATACAAATCTTATCAATTTCCTACATGTATTATTCGGGGCTTGGTGCTCTACTGGCTATCATTTTTGGTATCGCATTCTCCCTTGCCGTGGATCTTTACGAACAAAAAAAGGGCCAGAAGAGGACATTAGTCCATCATAAATGTATTTCACCTCCTATCCTTTGGATTTGGACCCGGATCCTCTCGAGAGATCATTTGGAACGATGGATTAATTTTAATGACGCCGAATCTGATGGGAAAAATAATAATTTTGAAGCTAACGGTTCTAAGCAGCTTTAAAATACATATAAATTTGATATTAACGCAATAAAACACATCTAGTTTCAACTAAACTTGCCTTTAATAAGCTTATTTCAGAATTAAGATTCAATTATTAATTATTTTAAGGGGATTAAATAGATTCTAGTGCGTAAACCAAATATAAGATGCTTAGACATCTAGCCAGGCGTCTTTTTCTAATAGATAGATGTACTACATCGATAGATATACGACATATAAATAGGAATTTAATTTATTTAATAAGATTTCGCAATTTAATCATCCAAAACATGTGCATTTAAGAGCTAGAGGATAGACAACCTAGATATAAGGTGAGTAGAATAAGCTCTAATCCTAAGAATCGGGCAAAGATCTGCCGAGTCTGAAATCAATTTGAAATTCTTGTAGTATTTATTCGAAAGTTTTGCAAAGTTTTTGGAATTTTTTTTTGAAAAAGTGCAAAATGAGTACAGATCTGGGTATCGAGTGTGGAGCATCTCATTCCGTGGTACTTGCGAGGAAATCGGGTGGGGTGATTGAGAGATTTCATTTCGGACCCGGAAATTACAAGCTAAAGAGCGGGGAAGAGCTACAACAGTTTTTCCAGGTATTTACTTATTTGATAGATAAATGCCAACAAGTTCTTATTTTTTGCCAAGGCCGTTTTTAATTATTGTAGTAGATCATATGGCCATGTTGTGCTTAGGTTTATACTTAAAATTACATAAATTAACCGAATGACATATTATATTATTATATTATTATATTTCTTAGCCACGTTTGGGATTAAATAGGAGGATTTAGGCATTAAAAATTCCCCGAAAACCTTTAAATGACCCCGTCATATCGTGGAGGTCAAGGGAGTGGATTTTTTTTGGGTGAAACATATATCAATGAATAGCTCTGGTCGAGCTGTAGCGGATAGTATTTAGTTTGAATTTTTTGGACTACTTTTGTCCATGTGACATGGGCAAGATTACCTGATGTCAATTTTTCAAAAGTAAAATCATACCCAAAATTATTCCACACTTTTGAAACCATTTTCATAAATACCAATAAGATATTTGATAGCCACTCAACTATTTTTAATTAATCTTTTCATATTGGGCTTTTCAATTCTATTTGGCGTAAATATAATACGATCGAAAAAAATTAAAATAGACCAATATTAGTAATACCTATCAAATTCAATATCAAATTGTGTTATAACTTATTTAGTATATCCTCTTAATCTTACTAATCATTACATCCTTTTAAAATTGACATCTTTAAATTCCTAAATTAATAAGATTCTAATAGCTATTGAATATTAATTAATATTATCAAATACTCGTAGGATATTCATCAAACCATCAGCCCAACCACAGGAGATGTCGGTAGGATTTCACTTGGCATGGCTGGCGTCATCACCGAACAGGATATCAATGTAAATCAAACTTATTAAATATTAACCTTGAAAAACCAAAATAAATAATCATTAAATCCAATTCCAGACCATCAAGAATATAATCAATTCAATTTGGACTTCTCTAACATACATTTGGGTTGGATCCGATGCTGAAATTGCTCTAGCTTGCATCCAGCCAGCCCAAATTCGTGCCATTGTTGTAAATGGTACAGGATCAAATTGTTTTGGTGTCAACGCTTCTGGCATCACTGTTGGCGTCGGTGGATTTGGTCATGTTTTAGGAGATCGTGGCTCCGCATATGAAATGGGTCTAAAAGGACTTCGAGGAGCCCTTAAAGAGAATGAATATGGGTCCCCCTACCGGGAATCCAAGCTATTTCATGACCTCCTTCAACATCTTGGCCTGAGCCACGTTGTGGAGCTTGTAGATTGGTCCCTGAGGGCGTCCAAACCGGAAATAGCGGCCCTAGGTCAAGTTATAGTGCGCAGTTGGCGTACTAGGAAGAATTCGATAGCTTCAAAGGTGGTTAATGAAGCACTTGAAGACCTCTATAATGATACACGCCACCTACTGGAGAAATTAAGCGTAAATTGCCCAGACCTTCAAAATGGCGACATCAAAATCGGCCTTACCGGATCAGTTTTTGCCAAATGTCCGGAATTCTCAGGAGCATTTATGACGAAAATTCGTTTGACTTTTGGTCATAAGGTTTGCATTGAAATTCTGGATGATACTACGCCAGGGGCGTTCCGGAAATTGGATCGAGTTAGGTCAAATGAAGTCAAGTTTGAGAAATCTTCGAAATCCGATGATATTCGGGAGAAATCTGAAGCGGAATTAGCAGAGTTGATACTTCCGGTGCCAACGGATCTCCCGCCAACGGAAGTCAGGAACCCCAGGTCAATGACCCTTGATAAAATGCCGATCGAAGACGCCATTGACCTCATGCTTGATGAGGAGAACTCGATACATGAGAATATCCGGGCCCAAAAGGACAAAATTGGGATTTTAATTGAAAGAATTACAATGAGTTTCAAATCTGGCGGGAGATTAATTTATGTCGGGGCGGGGACTTCAGGAAGGCTTGGCGTACTTGATGCTTCCGAATGTCCACCGACTTTTAAAGGTAAGATTTGCAAAAAAAAAGTATATTAAAATTCGAAAAATATCCTTTTATTAATAAAAGTGATTAAAACGCCTTACGGATATTGAAATGGCAAAAACATTTGGAGAATTTTATAAAAAAGATTCGAAGTATCTGTGTAATTTTTTTGGAATATTGAACAAAGCCTACAATAATTAAAAGCAAATAATTTTTGATTAAAACGTCAAGAAAAATGTAATGAAAAGCCCTTTAAAATTAAATAAATTAATAATTTTTATAAAATCATTTTCTAGCACCTCCCCATTGGGTTCAAGGGATCATTGCTGGTGGCCGCTCTGCCGCATTCCGTTCCATCGAGGGTGCGGAGGACTCTATCCGTGATGGAATGATTGCAATTGATGAGAAAAATGTCAACAACAAAGATGTGGTGATCGGTATTGAATTTCAAACAATCATTTAAATAAAAAAATATTTAAAACAGTCTTTTTAAAGGGATTGCCGCATGTGGCCGAACCCCCTTCGTCTGGGGATCTCTTTATTCCGCAAAATCACACGGAGCATACGCAGTTCTCCTATCTTTCAACCCTAATCTGGCCCTTAAATTCGAGTTGGGGATGTTTCTTCCAATTAATTGCGGGTAAAACCTAATTAAAAATTAATCTCGGTCATTTTATCTCAAAAATGACCCTTAATTGACCTCTAGACCTGAAGTTTTAACCGGAAGTACACGCCTAAAGTCAGGGTCAGCCACCAAAGTGGTCCTTAACATGCTGACAACCCTATCTATGGTCCAATATGGAAAAGTCCTCGAGAATCTAATGGTTGACCTCATGCCATCAAACAATAAATTAAAGGATCGGGCATTTCGGATTGTGTCTATCATAATTGGAGAGTCTGTGTCGAAAGATGTCATTTATAAAGTGCTACTGGAGAATGATTATAACATTAAAGAGACGGTGAAACAGCTTAGAAGTAAAGAATCTAATTAGAACTCATTTAAACTCATGTAAAATCGATTTAAAACAATTTAATAACTTCAAAAATAAATGTAAATTCAATTTGGAACAGTAAAATTAATTGTCAAAAATATTTAAACGCGTTAAAATGCGTGTAACATTAAATATTTCGCGTAGATTTGACGTAAGACAAGAAAAACCCATTTTGGAACATTTTAAAACAATAAAAACACGCGTAGAATTCAATCCTTCTTTTTAAACTTGAATCTTTTCTTGGCGGAAGGGAAAGTGGCACTCATTTCCGGTTGCTGAGGTCCTTGAGGACAAGTATATCCCTCCGAAGACTCTGAATCTTGGACATCTTGCGTAGTAATGCCTGGAGAACATTGTATAGCGACTGTTTGGGTCGTATGGAATGATTTGGAGGGAGGTGGAGGAGGACATGGAGTAGGTAGCGGCTTTGCAAGAACTTGATGGACTTTAGGAGGAGCTGTGTTCTCTTTCTGAAGAATTTGGATGTCTACAAATCCAAATGGGAATTAATTAATATACTCAAATTATGCTTTACAAAGCTTAAAACTTACAAGATTCAAGGCTGGAGAGCTCGTTGACAAGTTCATCCTCACGGATTGACCTATCACATGATCGTATCTCGGAGCCCATTGTGGAACAAGAGTATCTCATGGCGAATTCCGATGAAGAAGCAAGGTCGGACCGAATCAGGTCAAAGTATTGTTTTTTCTTGGCATTCTAAAAAAAAAGCAAGATTTTATTATTAATAATAATTTTATGGGTTTAAAAACAATACCAGAGCCTTCTGCATCCTCTCCTTCTCCTTCTGGAGCTTGGCATACGACGACCCCATGACCTCCTCCCTCGTGGTAAGGCAAATCAGGTCAAACTTCCTCTCCGCAATCATTTTTGATGTTTCTTCCATCTTTTTGGCGACAGCCACGTTCTGAGTTTGAAGGGCCTTGACCTTGCTATCAGCATCTTCCAGTTCTTTACGAGCTGTCCAAAGTATTGTCAAATATTTTAATTATTAACGGGAAAAATCAAAAACAATTAAAAACAATACCTTTCGCAATTGCATTCCGATCTTGGGTGACTTGCTCCCGACTGGATTGGAGCTCCTGAAGGATTTTGTCCATTTACAGACTAAACTACACGTTCAAAATACGTAATTAACCTAATTAGCCTAATTGCAACTAATTAAATGACCTAACTTGCGTTAATTAGGTTAAAAAACACGGAAAAATTCGGAAATTCGGATTTTTTGGATTATTTTTCAAAAAAATTCAAAATAATTCGCGCGCTACGTCGCATAATTTATTCGTAAGTAACGGTCTGAAGCGTCCTTTTCAGGTCAGGATCAGGTCAAATTCGAGTTTTTGACCAGAATTTGATTATTTGACCATGTCCAGGTGTCCAAATAAATAGAAAACAATCTGGAATTTGTCCTAAAATCAATATTAATTTATAAAATCAATATTCATCGGCCCAGCCCTTCAAAAAGCCCATTTATCTTAAGCTATTTGAAGTAATCTTGAATTTTTGTTGATATTTTCCTTCTTCAAAGTCATCTCTCATCTTCTTGGGTTGAATAAACAATTCATATTTGTTCTGCAAGCCTCTAAATACTCTATACAAGTACACATGGCGGATTTGGACACAAGATTCTCTCCCTATAAGAGTTCAATCTTACACTCGAGTTCAATAACAATTTCTCTCTTCTGCTTAGGGCAAAATATTGCTTTATATGCTATGCCATAGGGCTTTAAAATCGTATTGGGCTAGCTAGTGGAGTGTTTCGAGGGTGTAGGAGTGAGCAAAGTACTTGTACTCTTCAGTATCAGTCTGACATGGGCTCTGGAAGGGAGCTGAGACCACGAGAAGAATTTTTCAGAGCTTCGGAACTCGATTTTGGGTATTCTTAAGGACCCTATACCCTTCCTTATCTCTCATTTCCAAGTGTCAAGTGCATTCTCAGGCCCCTTACGAGTTACGACTGTTTACACAAGCTCCCGAGTTATTTTTCACTAAAAACTCGTACTTTGAACAAATACCCATCAAATTGGAAGCTGTACAAATGTTCAAAATCTTCGAGGACTAACCAAACATGAGTTTGGGAGTTAAATAAAGGCCATATTAACTTAAAAGTTACCATTTGAAGACCCTTAGGACTGCCATATAGCTTTATTTACATATAAAAATAGAAAAGTTTTACCCAGATCAGCTCTGGGTTAAAACCGTGAATTGCAAGTGCCATCCTCCGCCTGTAAATAACGTGTAATTAATTAAATAATTAAATCTTCGAAGCGAACATGGGCTAAATGACATGTCACATGGACTGGTGACGGTCACAGTGTTCCTCTGCTTCTGCCTGGCCACTCTAAGGTCAACGCCGATGAGGGCCCTTAATAAAATAGGGCGTCTAACGCCCTTTATTCAACTAATTTCATTGACAATCATCCTCTGCACCCTTGCACTCTCCGTATACTCTGTGTCATCAGGTCCTCAGCCTGTCCAAGGGTCACCTGGGAGTTCAAGAGCTCTTGGGAATGACGATGGACACGAACCAGAGGACTATAACCCAATGTCAACGGGTCCAACGGATCTACTCTCGTCAATTTTCATCTCTATTAAAACTACAAAGCGATTTCATAGGTCACGGATTGACCCCATCGTGTCAACTTGGTATAATCTGGCCAAAGAACAGGTGAGATTCATTTGATTTTATTATAATATGGAAATTATAGGGTTTTTACACGAATTTGGTACGCACGAGTGAATCTAAAACATTGATAAAAACCGTATCAAACCACTTGTTAAGATGTTATGAACTTCTGAGCGCGTTAAAAGAGTTTGGAGTGTTTTAAGGACCCGCTAAAAATACTCTAAATTTTTTAAGGGACCCGGAAAAATCATTAATTGGATGTAACATGATCTAGGGGTCTTAAGTCCATGTAGGTCCCTTAAAAGAACACATGTTGCAAGCAAGTGCATTATTTCTATTATAAAAAAACCTTAAAATACGAGTACGTACTCCCTCCAAAGTTCCAAACTCAAATAAAGAGCTGTTAAATATCATTGCCACTTGTACAGGGGCTGGATACAAAGGGCCCTTTGTGGCCTTAAGTCTTCCAAGGGGCCAAGGGAGGCCGAGGAAAGGCCAAGGAAGGTTCAAAGTTTCAAATTCAAGCATTTAGAGCAATTCTCGAGGTCTCATAAAGCTCCCCAAACATTTCAAAGCTCAAGATTACACCCTCCGAGGGCTCCAAAGGGGCCCTAATAAGGCCTCCACGGTCTGGCACACAAAACTACAGTTTCTAAATCGAATTTAGGGTTGGTTTCTTATGTTTTTGGACCCATTTTGAAGCCCATATGATTTTTTGGGGGCATTGATTTACGAGAGCCTTCTCCTAACCCCTAATCAGCGACTTTTCTTGAGAATCCTAAAGTTCCTTAAGGTTCTTACGTTAGGTTGTTAATTAGGAAAGCCGACTTATAATACACGTAGCTTGAAAAAGTAATCAAAATCTCGTCAATTTTTTCCATTGTCAATTCATGGCGTCTTCACCACGAGCTCTCTTCCGAAGAATCCTCATTGGAAATCGGCTGGGATGACTCGGTATTATTTTGCAGCCCCTAAAATCCATCTATACCTATTTATAACTGTGTACGATGCGGAGGAGAGTCTCCTGGAGGGCATTCTTACGTCCTAACCATCTTAAAATTCTATTTCCCAATGATTGATGAAGATTCATGGATAGAGAACAGATGAAACAAATGGCCATTAATCTCCCCGTGATCTATCCTTGTCCAGATCGGGTCTAAAAACAGTCGAGGAACACTTGTCCTCATGTCTAAGGGACATTTAAAAATATTAAATGAACTTTAAGGAATGTCTCAGGGGTTTCAAAGGGCTTTAGAAGGATCAGGACACTAATACATAAAAGGGTCGAACGCCTTCCCTTTGATCCATTTGAGGCTTCTTTAGAGCGGCTTCCAATGTATTCTTTGTAAATCCTTTGAAAACCCCTTATGAAAGGGCCACAAATCTGATATTTTGAATTGTAAATGTATAAATCTTTGATATGTTGAATATATCCATGAAATATCATTTAAAATCTCGATCGAAGTCCTTTCAAATGGGGTCTGCTTTTGAATTTAGGATTAGATCCAGTACAAATGCTTTAAATCCATCTTCGAATACGGGATAAGTAATTTGATACGCAGCCAGAGCCGAGCAAAGTATTAAATAATGTAGTTTTAAGTCTGTTTTTTATTGCCGTTCAATTTGTAGCTCCAAATGCATTGGCTCCGATCTTAAAAGCATTTTTAAATCATCTTCAGACGGGGCTCTCATTCCCAATGTGCCAATGAATTCATTACATCAACTTACAATACATTGAAATACACTTTGAGACCTTGAAAAAACGGGATTTGATTTCTTGGTGTGGTTTTGAAGCTTAGGGTGAGGCTTTTAGAGCTACTTAAGTGCTCCTAAAGGCCCAAATCTTCTCTGGCCAATGCTAGAGCATGTCCTCGTCGAAAACTACCTGTCAAATTAGGCCCTGCATATTATGTCTCGTCATGTACTCAGATTTGGGGGGTAAAAAAGCCATTTTTTGTTTAAGAAGTATTGATTTCCATTTAATGGAGAAGGTTCATTAGCTCGAATACTCCTTATTATTGTTCCAATTGACGTATTACAATGTTTTTTAATTCATTTTATCCTTTTTGCAGACGTGGATCTTTACGGATGACGATGACCCCGAGCTGGACCACAAAACGAGTGAGTTTCGCAGCCTTATCTCCCCACATTTCCGCTCCCAGGCTTAATTCAATGTCTAATATTATTTAAATGATATTTAACCCCGCTTTAATTATTAGATGGACACATAATAAACACGCACTGTCCAGCCACTCATTATCGGTAAGAGTTTTTAATTGTGCTTTAATTGGGGGCTCCAATTAAACCGTTTCCTGCTTTGATTTCAGGCAAGCCCTATGCTGTAAAATGTCCGTAGAGTTTGACACATTCCTCCAGAGCGGGAAATCATGGTGGTGCCATGTGGATGATGACAATTACCTCAATGTCCCTGCCCTCGTAGGACCTCCTCGCCAAATACAATCATCGGCAGTATTGGTACCTTGGGAAGCCCTCACTTAAAGGGCCCATCCGCATCCTAGATCAAAAGGCGGACTCTGTCAATAAAACTGTAAGTTTTAATAGTGTTTTTTTAGGATTAGGAATTCTCGGATTTACTTAAGGGTGCCCCTTAAAGGGCCTTGGTCCAAATTAAACCCCATTTTAACCCTTAAAACTCTTTATTGACTCATTCTTGAAGAGTCAAAGGGCTCCTCGTTTTCTTGAGGGTTCCCCCACGCACTCTGATCCAAAATTCCAATAGTTTTTTACCATCAAATGCACCTAGAAAGGTCCTAAGGGCTCCCAAATCATTTTGTATGCACTCAAAGTGCTTCCTAAGCTTATTGAACTCATTTAGGTACGATCCTTTTACGAGGAAATGCTCTCGTATACCTTAAGATACCTGAATTCTTAAGGTAGGGCTTTGCATTCCTTGTCAAAGGCGTTAATTAAGGTTCTAGGAATTCCCAGAAGCTCTAGAATTATCATAGGTACTTTGTATAAGGTGGCCAGATGCTGTAATATTTTTTATCAACTCCTGGCCGTAATTAAATTAGAGTTTAAACGCCTTTAATTGCACTTGATCGCTTTCCT
>JAAZTK010000860.1:0-16873 GCA_036507255.1 Megalothorax incertus
CTTTGTAAATATTTTTTTTAAAAAAAGGGAATCCAGTCCAATATTACATATTTTGTTGAAGAATATATAGCACCCAATATGAATATTCGGGATAATTTTTGAAATTGGGTATTATACAATATATTACAACTATAGCCAATTAGATTTTGTATAATACAGATACTGATATTTGAATTAAATATAATTTAAAATTTTTAAAGATATATTTTCTTAAACAATATTTGCCTATCTATTTACATGTTGTTTATAGTCGTTAGTGTGGGGGGATCTTATAACATATTTATATAATATCTAGTAGTAGTAGTAGCTCCGAGACTCCGAGTTAAAAGGGTTCAATCTATAATTTATATATAGCTTTTTAATACAATCAAAAAGATTAATTAGACAAAGGGCTCTCGAACCAGGTTGAGTTAATTAAACTAACCGGAATGTACAATATATTAAATAAAATGATATGGATTTTGCATTGCAATGTTTATCGTAAAATTGGGTAAATACTAAATAGGTAGTAGGTCTGCAAATTGCAAAGCATTGTATTTACTTTATAATGAGATTGTTTACAAATTCTCAAAAGGTTTATTTTAATTAAATCTTTGTCTGCAAATTGGTTCGAGCCCCAATATATAAAGCCAATATTTGCTCTCCTAAGGGAAAGATATTTTAAAACATATTATTCAATAATTAGGTTTAATTTCATATATAAACTGCTGATATAGGTATAAAGAGTGCAGTTGGAATTTAGAATCATTGCTTTCAGAAACCATTTAAAATGACAACTTTGAATAAATATATGTAAACTTAATATAAACTTACATATATGATAAACACATAAATGTTGAGGTATTTCTACTATTTACAGTATTTTATATTAATCCTAATTTAGTAGGTACGAATATAATTATGCAAGATCATTCTTAAATTTATTTTGGGGAAAGGCAAATGAATTGAGTTTTTGGGATTAACCTAGGACTATGAAGATAAATGGGATTAACGATATAACTTTATGTAAATTTATTCTATATTCAAACATTTCAAAGTCTAATAGCACGATTTCCTAAATTAATTTTGTTCAATTGACGAATCTATCCTAATATATTGTAGTATATCTAATTGGAAAAATGTCAATTCTAATTAGTAATTAGGTAAATAATATCCAATCTTTGATTGAAATCGTGTACGAATGTTCTAAGTCTATATCGCTCTAAAATCTTGATCAAAAATATCTTACTTTCACTCTAAATTGTATTTTTTTAAATGTACAAGTGTTAATGTTTTAATGGTTTGCCTCGCTATGTGAAATATCTCCTATTCCGATACATAATATTAGTAGGGCTAGGTAAAAGTGTTTTACTTGTATTAATAAATCTCTTTGATTAAAACAATTTGGTTCAAAAATTCATCTGATTATGAATTTATCAAATTCAAAATTTATAAATAATTTTGAAAATTTTAATTTTTGAACAATATGAATATAATTAATGATTGAATTAGTTTATTTTAAATAGTACGTGGTAGCACATTGTAATATTTAGGTTAAAGGTACATTATCTAGGATTGATTGCCAATAAAAGTAAATTAGAAATAAATCAGGAAAGATCAGAGAAAGCAAATCCGTTTTCTCTTTCTCCACTTTCTCCGAACCAAATGTGTTCTTCTCAATCGATTACTTGGATTTAAATGCAAATTGCAACTGTCTTCTTTGTGTATCAATCTCCTGTCTCATTCTAAATTACATTAACGTTAAATTGCAATTCGAGAGAATCTGGATCGATTGGAGAAAGTCCCACTGAGGAGCTGGGTAGATTTGTTTCCATTAAATTGTAATTTACATGTTACTTACATAGGTACAATATCCTTTTATCTGGATAGAATGTTTTATAATACAGATTTAGCTCAGTATCACATTCAGCTGAGATGAGATTAATTAATGTATGTGTGTGTGTGTATTTGTAATTAAGAGAATGCAGAAAATTGTATACAATATGCTCTTTTTAATTAAAAGGGAGAAAAATGAGGGGGCAACAATTAAAAGTTCCTTTCTTTTTGTCGTCCAAATGTCAACAGGGACGACATTAACTTTACATAGTCATATGAATGAATAACTGGAAATTCAGTGGGAGAAAGAAAGGATAGAAAGGACCAAATTTGCTTTGTAATTAAAAAATCATTAGGGAGTAAATAAATCTTCCAGTTCATCCGTTCATTCCGATGTTCTTTTTCCTTCTTGATGTGAGATTACTATAATTTCTTATGTTCTTCATTAATTTGTGATGTTGACTCTTCTTAAGAAATGTAATTAATTAAGCCTTCTTCCGCGCTTCGTGCGCCTTCTTAATGATGGCGAGCTTGGAATGGGGATCTGAGACTGGAAGTCCAGTATAAGGTGCTTCCCTTGTCCCGTGAAGCATCAGACCCCATTCTTTCAAGAATCCAGTTTGTTTGGTTGCGAATTTAACCTAGGGGGGAATTTTCCAATGTCAATTTACAAAATTTAATTAAAATGAAAGTGGATATACCTCAAGAGTCCATTCTCCCCTGGGGTTTTCTCCCCAAGAGTGTGTAGTCATAAATGGCCATTTAACAAATCCATCATGCTTGTCATTATCGTTGGGTCTTTTGCTCAAAATCAAAGATCTGAAAAAAGAAGATATTTTAAAATCCTAGCCTACAGGCTTTGTGACTAATCTCATTCTAATGAAATTCTTCATAAGAGCTAAGGATAACGAACCTAGTTCCGGCAGGGCTGGTGAGGAAGAGTTGTGTCTCTCCCCTTCGGGTGGTATTGAGAGAAATTACGGCTTGGACATGCTCAAGATAATTGACTTCTGTTTCAGTCCCCATACAAGCCTTTGTGTTTAGCTTAAGGATGAGCGAGCCAGTTCTTGGAATTTTCCTGAAGGATTTACAAAAAAGGTAAAAATAAATAAAAAAGTGTCTGGAATTGATTTTTTTGTTGTATTTACTGGATCTTCGAGATGCTTCCACCATCGCAATGGTATCTAGCTGGAACTGTTTTCCATTCCTTTGCCAGAGCCACCATTGCCCCTAAATTTATTAAAGAATAAAATAAATCAAAATGTTTTACTTTTTACAGAATTTTTTAACGTTGAAAAGCTCACCCGCATCAAGAACTCCATATCCAAAAAGATGATTGAATTCCAACCCTACGCCGTTCATCGTCCAATGGAATCTTCCCTTAAGGTCAAAGAGGGAGTTCCGTTTTGATGTTAGCACTGTTAAATGTTGAACATCTCTCCACGTGAGTTGAGGACTATTTTATAAAAAAGAAGAACCATTATAGGAAATTGAATGGAAATTGAAATCCTTTTTTGGAGGAAAATCTTTAAGGCCTAGAGCCTCTTCTTTCCTCTTCCACTCTACTTCCCCGAAAATCGGGCCCTAAAATTCCCCGGGGGATATTCAATCTATTCAATTGTCCACCTACGTAGCGGTATGGTACCTAATACTATATTTATTTAATCCTTTTCTATAAGTAAAGGATATTCTACAAGTAGGGTATTACAGATAGCATAGGGAGAAACTACTTAAAATCCCGAGTTAAATTGAGAGAAATCGGGACTTTGCGAATTAATTGCATCTTAAATCCGAATTCGGAGAAGTAGGTATTGTACAAATCCCCAAATACTTAATTCGCAACAATGTAATACTATTAGTAAGTGCTTACTTTGCTTCTAGAGCCAGAGCGAAAACCCCCGCTGCTTCAGGGGCGGCTATAAAGAGATTTCAGATTACAAATCTTGTAGAAAGTTGAAGAGATTTTAAGAGTATTGAGAAAGGGGATTTAAAATTTACCAGCAGAAGTGCCCGAATGCGATTTTGTGCATTTTCCATACAGATCCGTTGTTGCCTACAGGGTTTTAAAAGAAGGATATTTATTCAGCTCATGATTATTTCATGAATCTTTTCTAGAATATCTAGTACGGGGAAATATGAAAGGTCATAGTTGAAATGGAGGAGAAAGTGAAGAGATTTTAGACACACTTACCACTCCAGTATTGGGGTCCTTTGCTCCGTTTGAAAAGGTACTGGCAAGGGTTGAAGAACAAGACTCGTCCTACATATCATAAATAATAAAACTCGTATAGGTATTATATATGGGCGGGCACGTGTTTATTGAGACTACTTACGTAGTGTGCATTCTGTCCATCTGGAAATATCGCAATAAACGAGGGTGTTATAACTGAAAGCATTAAATAATTACACTTAATGTGGCACTTACCATTTATAGCGGAATTGATGCTAATGGTCCACATGCTGGCTGCATAACCTGTAAAATATAGAAAAGCAATTAAACTTTAGCTCAAAATGGTTTTTGGGAAATTAATTCCATACCGTCACAATTGCAATCATCTAAAAATGAAAGAAAATAAGGTTTAAATAAATAATCTTTCCTAAAATTTATTCGTCTAAATTTACCATCTTCTCCACCGTCGCCTGATGCCCAGACATAAATATTTCCAAGACCATTTCTTCCCTCGTTTACTCCACGAACGATAGCACGCATTGTAGCATTTCGTGGCCCATCGACAGTTTTTCCTATATAGGAGAAATTAATTTTGAGTACTTATTTCAGAAAGTCCTGAGATTTCAATCGTAAATGAAGGGATTAAGCTTCATTAGTTTTAATTACCGTCGTCTGTAGGGCCCCAACTTGCCGAATATATGTCAATCAGATTGGGTTCGTGTCCCATTGAATTTGCCTAAACATGTGATCATTAATATCGGCTTATACCGGTAATTAAAAGCCATCTTACTTCAATTAAATCCGTCATGTAAGGCTGATCAAGCATTCGAATCCCTGGGGAAAGTAAGGATTTAAACGGATATTAGAAAATGTCCTAAATTGATTTCTTTGAAGTCTAACTGCGCAGTATATTCTACCAATTAGTACGATAATTCCTCAGAGTATTATAGGATTTTTTCAAAGGAACTTCATATGCAAACAAACTATTTATATTTATGATGAGTCCAACCTACGCCAAATACTCATAATGTGTACCTTTCTCCGCCTTCTCAAAATCGTATTACCAGTAGTTTGCAAAGAGACTTTCTCCTATCTATCAGTCTAACTCCTATTCCCAAGTATCGTACTATAAGATATAATATTTCATCTATAGGATATTTAAATCTCCATTTGGGTATTATATCATACTTTCAAAAGGGGTAACTTTTTGGATTTTAAATTTTAAATAATCCCCCTAAGATCTCTAAATAAACTAGCCTTATACTAAGGATAATGCTAGTTATCCTAAGTTATCCTAATGGGAAATAAAATTAATTTTCTGCTCTAATTTCAAAGATCAAGATCTATCAAGGTAATTACATCATTTCTCTTTCAAATTAGTATTCTAAAGTTGTAGATCTTGATAATTCTGGGAAGTACAAGAGTCTGATGGTATTCCTGAACTCTGTAGTAATGTTATCTTTTTATTCTGACCTCTTTTTCCCCAACTGTTTAGAATTAGGGTGATGTCTACCCAGCCTTAACTGATGGCAAATGTAAATTAAGATAAAATTCTATTCGCCCACGCGCCAAAGTCTAATAGTGACATCCTCCATCTTCTTAATATATTTTAATGCATAGCATAAATAAATTACAATTTAACGTCATGAATGATTAAACGCCTATACCCGTACGAGTATATCCACTAATAAAAATACTATTATATTTAAACAAGATAAATGTTAGCTTCCTTTTAGCTTAATAGAAAATAGCACACACTAAAACTATATGGTTTCCGCCCATCTCTCTCTCGCTATCAGAATTGATGTGAAAGCATACTTTCACTTTGGAACTTTCACCAAAAAGTGAGAGTCCATTCTAATTAAAGTCGATGAGCCTTCGCTTTAAAGTAGTTTATAGACATTTTTTGGCTTTCGTAATAGAGTCTTTCATAAAGAGTTAAGCTCCAAAGTCTTTATGGACTAAATTAAAGCTAATTTAAATGCATTCCACCCCCTTTCAAGTTCTTATCGAACTTACCAGCAACAAGCGAATCATAGGCTACTCCAACTCCACAAACACCATTGTCACGGGCCGCTGATACTTCTCCAGCACATCTTGTCCCGTGGCTATATAGAAAAGAGGATTATGTTAGTATTAATTAAAGTAAAAGCAAGGGATATTCATGCCCTATTTTATAATTCCGTAGTACGGATATATCTGGTTTAGGAGTGAGCTTTTTAGCAAATCCTTTTTGCATAATTCCAGGAATTTTTGCAAGGTTTATCCCCGAAAAGGGACCAAGATACATAGGTAGGAGTTTGGGATTAACCAAAGGGAGTCGTAAACTCGCTCAATTCATTGCTACTTTGACCTATGTATCTACCTAGGCCCCTATATCTTTTTAGTGTATGGAATTTGCAAAAGCTGGTATGTAGGCATTTCAAACGAGCAGATATAAACCGCAAATAATTTGCACACATAAAATCTCCCCCTAGGGATGAACCACATGTAGGTAGGTAGGGTAAGTCTCTTCATGTACCACATGTACACGTTTAATCCTTTGGAGAATAAACGAGTGGGAAAAATCCTCTAAAAAATGAATTGGCGAGTCAACTTGGCTTCTTTTGCGTCATATAATATTATAGATGAAAAATATTTACATTTACTTTCTTTCTTTGCACTAGCATTTCTGAAACTTGTTTGCCAAATGTCTTTATTAAGAAAGGCATGCCAAAATATTTTTATTCTATGCAAAGGTAAAACAATGTCTAGTTCACAAAAATATATGTGGGTGTTTAATTTACTAATGATATTATCTGCTTGTTTTTTTGCTCTATCTAACTTTAATAATGGCCTTAGGGAAACATGGTATGCAAAATTATAAAATTTTAAAAACATAATATTGTATGCCTACCTGTTAAACCAATCATCTGTGAATCTTGGGTAAGGAAACGGATCATTGCTTGAAAAGTCATAGCTCGCTCTTGCATTCTGCATTGAAAATAATTGAAATATTATATGAGAATCTTTTTTAATGAACTGCTTCAAATTTGTAAACTTACGTAGTTAAATTTGAGATCCGGGTGCATATAATCAATTCCTGTGAATTTTAACATTCATTTTGTTTTAAATCTAATTCAATTAGTTTCGTCGAGATAATATATGCAAATAGCCAATTACCATCGTCCATAATAGCTGTTGTCACATTCTTTCCGGTGATTCCTTGGGCCCAGGCTTTTTCCACGTTTAAATCCAACATGGGCTTTCCTCCATTTTGACCAGTATTTTTCTGTTTATAACAAATTTAATGGAATTAGAAATTCAATTTAACTTTCTCCTTGAAACTTTAAAACTTTGTTTTGGCAGCCAGGGTCTATAGGGAGTGGGAGAAGGTTAAGGGTAAGCACGGAAGAGCATGGGGAATAGGTACTCTACCTAATCCAAATTGCATGCAATCCCAAATTATTAAAATTGCACGAAATTGACAAAGTTTAGCTGGAATACTGATATATGTACATTGGTATGCATTGGTAAGCTATTCTACGAGTATTTCATTTTCACAAGCCTGTCGTTTGGTATCGTATTTTGCACGGGTTTAATTACCGTGTAGGAAATTTGTACGAGGAGACAACTCAATATTAATGATCAAGCTGTTTAGAAATTCAAATTCCGCATGCAAAATTTACATTGCAAATGGAGTAATATTATATTTTGAGATGACTGAAATTTGAGAGCTCAAATGCAATGTTTATGAACTCATGATGCTCTTTGAGTACTTGAGCCCCTTCAAAGATCTAAAGACAATTCTCTTTATGGTGAATAGCAAGACCCTTTTTCTTGGAAATTCATTGTCGTCATTTCAAATTATTTGAGATCTCTTGAGAATTTTCATATTCTTGAATTATGCAATTTTCCACTCTTTATGGGATTATAAGAGGACCTTACAAAAAATGATGAATGCTCGTATTCCATGATGAGGTCATACTTCTTTTATAAAAGTTTCATAAACCCCAAGTTTTTTCCTTCCTGGGGAAAATAAGAAGCCTTATGTGCCAAAAGAGTTCTAACAATTACTGGCATTCTCAGAATAAGTTAGAGTTTTTCAATGAAAAATAAATTAGCAATTTCTGAGAAGAATGGAGCATTTAATTGTCCACAGATCTTTTGTACTCGGAAATCCCCGTTAAAGTAACATATGGAGCGAAAGAATTCGCGTCATTGCATCCAACCAAAATCGATAAAATCCAGGATCGAAATTCATTAAATTTTTATAAAAGAACTAATCAAACCACCCATTATTCTCAAATTGAGTAAAATTAGTTCTATCGCATCAAGCTCTAATTAAAAATTAATTCAAGCTTCGATAAATGAATAATGTGTTATATCTACTACCTATCCATGTCCGATTTAACCTTTTTCAATTAAAAACAATTTACTGTACTTGAACTAATATAATACATATTAGAGTCTGCTACCAAAGTACACCTACCCCCAAAAGCAGCTAGATATATCAATTTATTCCGGCTCGTTCATTAAACTATCTTGCTAATTTAAAACAAACTTTGTGGCTTTCTCTCCGGCTGCTTTATTCATGCACAAATGTGCAATTATTTCCCAGATGAATAGGCCCAAACTTTGAACTGCTTCACCCCCGTTGTTTAAGCAAATACTGTATTAATTAGTAGGGAAAGCGAGGAACTAATCTTGTTCATATTCAGGACTCAGGCTGACGTGTGTGAATCACGTAAATAACATAAAAGTAATTATCCCAGGCTCTGCTTCATCCACACCCCAATCCTTCCCCAACTACTACGATGTTATTTCTCGAGGGTTTAAATCATATCGATCAATTCCTTGCTATGCATTGTTAACCTTTGACATTTATAATGCCACCCTGAAGAGTTAATTTCCTTTGCTGATCAAATATATATTCAATCTGGCGAGTATTTGCTCAGGATCAGAGATATTTGCAATTCAAAGAATCGAAATGCACTTGAAAATCAAATATCAAATGCATTTATCAGAAGGTAATAAATCATCTTCGACATATCAGTCGAGAATCCTTTAATAAATAATACTCGAGGGAATGAAAATATCAACTACATTTGAAATGAAATACTGAAGAGTCCTCGCGAAAACACGATCAGCCCCCCTTTTTTGAGGGGAAACACAACCCACGCAAATCTATCTTCTCAAAGAACCCCATATTTTCAAATTAGTGCCTTTGAGCTGGAGCGAGATGTTTCATTACGGCAGTTAATGGTCCTTGGAAAGCGGAGAAATAACATTTCTCCCTCTCCTTAAATTTCAACACGATCCCTCAGCCCTTTGAGCCCAAGATTATTCTTTTTTTATGGCGTTCCTCGGGGTTATTTTACCCCAAACTCCAAAGGTTTGCGGGCCTATGGCATACTTCCGATATCCTAGTGTTTCTTTACAGCCGCTTTCACCAACAAAAACTAGCATTAAAAATTGTATCAAAAAATCTCCCCATCTCTACACCATCAAAATGTTATTTCAGATCATATTCCCCTTCCGGTCTAATGCCTGGCCAAAGCACTCGGAATCAAAAGCTCAGCCCCGAGCTTTTGGAGAATGACGTACTTTGAAAAAAAGTGGCTGTTTTCCTGTTTACTCGGACTTATCAGTATCACCAGCTCAAATATTCTGCTCAAAATTTGAGTATGAAATATGAGGATGGCGTGCTATGTGTAGGCTCAACAATGTGTATTTTTAGCAATGTACGAATGGATTAAGGCTGCAATTTGCAATTGGATTATTTAGGTAAACATCTGGGCGCAAATCTACAGTAATTGCATTTCAACTTGTCACAAGGTACCCCAGTAAATCTGACAATCAAATTCGCCATAAATTTACTTATTGCTTCATATGGCTCTCAAACTCTTTCCCCCCGAGCTCTTCAAAATCCAATCAAGTTGAGTGAGGGACAAATCAGTGATTTCGTTTAAATTCCACTTGTGTATATGTGTCTGTGTATTGGGGAACTCTTTCCGAAAGGTTGATTGCAGGGAGTCCCGGAGTGAGTTAGGAAAGGATTAGGCTCTTTCTTTCCATATGGAAGTTGGGGGGAGGCTAGTTCTCCAGCTGCTCTCCTTTATCTACTACGCATGTATTGGGTACATTGATGATGCTGATGGTGATGAAAGATAGGCTTCTTTCTCTGCGTATTTTTTTTGCAAATCGGGCAAATAATTTTTATTTGAGCCCCAAAGAACAGCTTTAGCCTTTTCTAGTACAATACGGATATAAGGTCATACGAGAACGCGGATTGTAGGAGTAGGATGGATGATTTTTGAGATAAAATCACGACATTGTGCAAACACGAGCCGAGAAATGATTAAACGATTCCCTCTACGGTTATTTACCCATTGTAAGATTAGAACAAGGAAATCTCCTTTCGGGGAAACCCGAGTGGGTTAAAATGTATTCCATATTTTATGCTATATCAGTACAATATAACATTACATTATATTGTATTGTACTCACTGAGGAGAATTTAGCATTTGGGACGTCATTCCCACATAAGCAGTAAATCCATTTTGGGGGCGAAGAAATTTTCTTTACAAAAAGAGCTTAGAGAAGGCAGAATGTCAAAGGCCAAAGGACTAGTCCTTTGTCATGTACATTTAAATATGCAATTTACACAAATGCAATACATGATATCCCTTTATCAATATATATATGCCATATGGCAAGTTGTATTTGCTTTCTCCCTACGGTGAAAGTCGTATAAATCTCTAAAAAAATTGTCCATATTCCCCCAATCCCAGTCATTCAAGAATTCCTTCTCTCATGCACTTTCTCCTTGAAACTTTGAGGGATTAATTTGCTCGTACAGATACAGTGCATGTAAAATTAATTGCATGTTTGGTTCTTTGGGTCCTGGGATTTGGCAAAGTTTTTTGCAACGTGTAATTTGATATTGAAGTCTCGAGAGCATCATAAATCATTTGGATTCATCCAATCAAAATGGAATTGGTGTAGGCTAAAGAGGCTCGAATCTCGAATCTCAGCTCTCGGCTAGAGCCAGACGTAGGCCGAAATTTGATACCAATTTATACGGTTCGGCATCTCTTATGTAAATTCTCTAAAGAATCTACTCGGAGAAAGGCTCTTGTGCAAATATTTCACAAGAATCAAATGTCATTCAAACTTCAAAGATTCAAAGAATTCAAAAGTTCAATGGGGGGAAAAAGAATCAGATTATTTTGAAAGAAATTGCTGAAATTTGCAATATCAGTAGGGTTGAGTAGCGAATTGATTTTTAGTGTGGCCTTTGGAATTTGGATTATAATGGTTATAAAGGAAATGTTTCAAGATGATTGGAATTTGCGATAAAATAAAATAAAATATAAAATATAAAATATAAAATAAAATACAAACTGATGAGTTGAAATACTCGAATATTTCTTCAAAATATTTGAAAGATTCATATAATAAGCTACCTAAATATTTACATCAATCTAATATTCTGTTATGTAATTATAAACTTATTTTGCCTTTATCGGAACATCACACACTCTTGATAATGGCGAATATTTTGCAAACTTTCTGATAATCTACATATGCACCCCTGACATTGAAAAACACATTATTCTTCAAAGTGACATGAGAAACTCGTATAGCGATATATGTATCTAATCCAAAGTAAGCATTCTCATATTGATTTTCTACATCAATTATTCAATCTGCACATAATTCAACTAGTAGGGATATCTCAGGATAAATGCCGTAAGTGTTCAAAAGGACAAAAATACTCCGTTGCAAAACTGCTCACTTATATCAGAGAAATGCATCAAATTATATTGTCAATTACTAGTATTACTGATATTTGTCATTGCCAGCAATAATTCCGAAATGGTAAATAATAAATAGAGGGATATTGGAGAAGCGTTATGAATTTTTTCCAAGAAAGCAAATGGGGATTAAAAGCTTAAAGTTACATAATAAAAAATATTTCACTTACGAGGTACCATTGGAATTGAAAGTAAGGGTCAGTGGGGTCATCATGAGGAGGGAGGTCGACCAAGTTCTCAACTTTGAGGGGTTTGAACCCCCTCTTATCTCTTCTGAATCCAGAACTGTTGGATTACATGTTTAACCTGCAATTGAATAGAAAGTTAAATTTATTTATTGCATTCCCCAGATTTCCCCCGATGAATAAAGTCATTAAAATAATTTAATTAGTTAGATATTTGTTCTAGTTGCATTCGAGGATGAAATCGGAGAAAAGTAAATAGGAATTGGTATATACGATTATAGTGTAAATAAGTAAGTGGAGAAACCGCAATAGACCAGAGTAATTCAATCTAATGTATTTGGAATGAGGACATAAAAAAGAGCTGTGTTGGTGTCCGGGATTGGAAGTACGAGTAAATAGTGTAATCTAATTAAGGCAAAGTAAAAGTTTATTCAATTCTCTCTCCTTCATCTCTCCTCCTCATGGGCTTTCTCGAAATTACTCGGCCATTTGTTTCGGACATCCCAGTGAGAAAAAGACATCAAATGTTAATTTTGTGGTCTACCGAGTTTACAGAGTGCAAATGACATTAGTGACATCACAGGACGCAGAGATTGGATGGAAAATGGGGGAATGAGAAAGATTTTGGGAATGTAAACTTTTAAGCGTGGGTTGGGTAGGATTCTAATGGACTAATGAGCATAAATGAGGATATGTAGGATCCCGTATTTTAGAATATTGTTATTGGGTCAATGTAAAATGTTTGTGAAATAAATTATTTCTCACCTGCGGATCAGCCTTGAGAAGTCTCGTATGAGGAATGGACCTCTTTGTACGAGAATGGGGTAAACCTCTATGAATAAAATGATATTCGTCTGTCGCACCCAAAATCTGGATTTAAAAAATATAACGCCATTTTAAAATATTTGCATTCAAATTTTGTCTTTAAAAGTTGTAAAGATTTTCCAGAAAGGGTTCATAAATTTTTATACTTTCACTCGAGTCGACTATTATATTGTAATTAAAAAAATTCTTACAGGTCCGATAAACTCGAATCCGTTCCTTTTGGCGATCTGACCCGCTAGTTCATGTCCATGATTGCCGTTAAGTTTGACGAGGAACGAATTAGTAAAGACTTCTGGAGTGGCCGAGCCCAGGCTAACAATCTGGAGGAGGACCAGCAGCCATTGTACCATGACCGAAGTATTGCTGCCGGATGTCCTTAATGGCGCATCATTCTTCATTTCCCAATTGAAGGTCAAAAGAGCTTGATGGGTCCAGCCAATGTCAGAGCAAGTTGCAATTAAACTCTGTTAAGAATTACAAAGTATTTAGAAAATATTAATAAAATATTTATGAGGGATAATCTTTTTGCACTGTGAATTGGGTATCAACGAACTGCTTTCAAATTTTAGATCTAAATTAATAGTATTTTAATTTGAATGGCGACCTTGCTTTGAAAAAGAACCAATTTTTAAAATTTCATCTTACCTTTTTTTGCTGAAACGAATTATAAAGTCGACGTGTAGAAAAACTGGCACAGATATTTACAGAGAATAGTGTGTGTGCGTAGAAAAAAGGACTATAAATTACGGATACTTTCGACTAGAGTTTTACAGCTAGATTAACAAATTAAAAAATGTGTTTAAAATCAAACTTATGGGGACTTTTCCCCATACAATTAATAATTCCTCAATTAGGTTCTTAACACATATGAATGATCCTGCCCCCACTTCGACTTATTCTCTCGGAGAATGGTTGGAAATGCTCCGATTAGATCTCTATATTTTGAGGGAACTGCAATTCCGCTTTCGGGGGAAAAAGCGGGGGATCCTTTTCCCCAATTCTCCAGGCATTATAGTGCACAGCAAGGGCTGGAACCTCTAGCGTTGGGAGATTGCAACGTCAGCCCGAGTGGGGTTTTGAGCGTCACTAAATTGATTTTTGAGGGAGCGCATGAACCAGGAGATCCTGGAGAAGAGCCATTCTTTCTTTACTAAAGCGGGTCTTAAGCTCCTTTCCAAATAACACCATTTGTATATAGGATATTTTCTCCAGCTCTATTTCCTTGAGGCTTTCTCCTCCATCATAACCTTCCCTATCCACTCGAGCTTCTGGCTGTTTCTGAGGGCCTTCAAGAACGGAAAAGGCCGACCCCTCAATAGCAGCCGGAGGAACTGGAGACTCCCATTCACACCTTCCTTTTCATAAATGATACCGAGTATTCCATTCACATAAAAGCCTACTTCTTCAAATTGCACCCCATGCTTTCTTTTTATGCTTTATTCTCGGAGCATCATTCTAAGAATTCCCCAATACCCCATTTACGTTGCAAATTTGTGAAAAGATGAAGAGATGGTAGGCTAAACCGCAATTATATATAATTTATATGCTTGAGTTGCCCCATGAGGAGAAAATTGCCGCTTTGAAGTGCGAGGAAGACCGTGGGAGGTGCTATAATTTGGTTCTTTTCAAAAAGACGCTTTTTTCAGTCTAACGGATCCGTAAATATATGATTATGATTCATGAATATGAACGAATATGATACTACAAAAAGAGGTTCTAATTTTGCAATAAAGAAGATAATATATGTTCAAACTGGGTAAAATTAGCAGCTCAGCCTCCGCATAGATCCCGAGGGCTTTTAAACCTTGAGACATTTTTCTTAAAGACATGTGGAGGACATGGAGAAAGCTGAAAGTGTCTATATACTAGCTTACCCTAAGGGGATTTTGTCTCTCTATTTTAGTTCATTTATCCATCTTGATCATCTTTTTTATCGATCTTTCTCTCTCAGTATCTTTTGAATAAATAATGAGAAAGTGGGTTTTATTCATTTTTATATATCTAAAAGTATATAGATTTTAATCATCACTATTATATCAAAGAGAAAGTCAAAAGGAAAAGCATATATCCGTAGGATGTGAATGAATTGGAAATCCGTGTCATTTGCTAGATTGCTTCTTCGTCGGTGGTTGACGGATAAATCCTTCTGAATGGAGAAGCTCTCTGGCTACATTGTTGATGTGTTTGAAACGATCTCCTGAACATGGAAAAGGAATTAGTCTGGAATAGCATATGGAGTGTAATTAGAACTCACCGTAAAGAAAAACGCCCCCATACCACCGTGATACCACAATCAAGACATTTTTACAGTCGAGGATCTGAAAATGAAAGAAATTCCAAGAATTTTAATAAACTTTTGCTATTTTTATTAATTTTCAATGTATGCATACTTGAAGCAGATGTAACAATCTACTTCCAGCGTGGGTCTCGCCGTCATCTTCACAATCTTGCTGCCAATTTCCAGACTCCTCATTGTAAATCCGATATGCATACATATTGTGCGTCGCAGAAGCAATCTTTTTATTAGAATTTAATTGCTGAAGAACAAGCCTGTAATTAATGAAGAAATTAATTAAATAAAGCATATCAGTAGAAATAATTAACTTTGGAAGAAATTAATGGAGAAATTAATGGCTTCGTTTCGTTAATTGCATATTATGATCTGATCCTGAGTATAAAGTAGAATGTAATTGGAATATAAAAATTAAAAGTAATTAGATGATAAAACATTTGCTTTCTTTTGGCGAAAGTTTTTAAGGAGAAAGCATATAAAATTCGCATCTACCGAAGTACTTTTATCAAAAAATTGAATGAAATGAACCCTTTAATCCCCACGTGTCATATCCCTGAGTAGGCGGATTGATCAGATAAATCCACAAAAAAGGGTAATCATATTCAACAGGAATATCGAATTTCCCAAAGAAAAAATAATTCGAATGATGGATACATAGAACAGTTGCTTAACCTTTTATCCAAGCACATGCCAATGCAAAGTCCGTGCTTCAAATAATAATCCCAACTGAAGTTATGATTATAATCGATAAGGCTGGGCTTATTTTTAGAAGGGATACTTAGGTTTAGTTCCAAGAAAAGAAATAATGACCGGGGATTAATTAGATGAAGCTCCTCTTACTTTATATCTCTGAGATGCTTGACAGGAGCAACGTGAGCTTGAAATGTACTCTTTCGATCTGTCAATGGTTCTCCAGTCACAATATTAGGAACATCCTTTGTTCCTTCACCCTCCAGCATCTCCTCTTTTGTCGAAGATTTGGATTCCGCTGAATCTCCCTGGACAGCCTCCAGCGACTCTGGTCTATTTTTTAGCAGCATTTTCAGTTTTTCGACCAAATTAAATACGATATTCTCTCCGGCATGCTCCCTAATTGAACGTAATTTAATTAGGGGAAATGTCTTTTGATCAAACTCTTCTAGTTTTAAAGGTTAGAATTAATTTTGAAAGAGTATTTCTTTATACTTACAAATAGAGTTCTTCAAGGGCGGATATATAGACCTGCTTCTGTTGTCCCCGAACCCAAGGGATGCTTAAATGAAAAATGGGTTTAGTATCGAGCGGATAGCCTTCAGGGAACGTTAAAACTATTGTTCCTTCTTGTCCCTCCTCCTCTCCCACATGAATCACAATGCTAAAAGTGCGACCCTCCTCATCCTCGAGAACGAAATCCTCTCCGTAGATTGACTTGAGAGCTTCCAGTTCTTCGAGCTAAATAAATAATTCCATTAAATTTTGATTTGACGTTCCGAATTTTTTGTCTGACTTTACCTGCAATGACAAATTGGTTTCTAAATTGCAAGACATGTTCAGAACTTCAGATCTCACACTCCGGGCAATCTAGGATAAATTAAAAGTTAAAGTTAGTTGGCATTTACAATTACGTAATAAAATGAGTTCAAAATCTGGTAATATACAATAGTTTGTAATAGGAAGATATATCAGTATAGCTTACAAGCTACCTGCGTCGCCTTCGGCTCCTTAGATAGCTTTTGATTATTTTTCCAATCACAATATATTATTTGCTACCAAAAAGCTATACCCTATTTTTCATTTTAAATTGACC
>JAAZTK010000861.1:0-16863 GCA_036507255.1 Megalothorax incertus
ATAATTGTACTGCGAATGCTATATATTTTTTTGCAACAATGCAATGCAAAGTCTTAAATAATCTAATATTTTATTGCATTTTTTATAGAGCATCTTTTATATAAGACTTCTAAAAAATCTAATCCCTAGCTTATTAAATATTCAAAGGGATATTTGGCAAAGTTTTTATATAAGATTTTTTGATTGCAAAAAAAAACGTGAAACTCGTTTGTTTCCTTCCAGGCTTAATATTCGAGGGCATAATTCCAGTTTTAAATAATAATCTGCTCCCCAAAATTTGGCCTTTGGGGTTGCCACCACCAAATCTATGATGTCACTCTTGACCGATCCTCCCAAGTCTAATTTCAAGTAGTTCGTCAATGGGGAGGAATCAGACTGATACAGAGAACTGGTTTTGTCAGATTTCTCTCATTTTTGCAAACCCATTGTTTATCTCCTCATTGTTGAAATGCCCAAGTCAGAAGTCAAATCTGCCAAATGTGCTAAATTATATGTCTAGCTTATATTAAGTACTTGGAGGAAGGTGAGGCGGCACGAGTCATTCCAAGAATCCCCTCATAATAATAATAACTTAAATCCTCGAGAGTTGAGGAGATGGTTATATGCTAATTTATACAGAGATACCTTCATACAACCTTCAACTCTCTCACTCTTGAGATTTCAGAGGAAAGACTGGACATGATTTTTTCATGCTTAAAACTACTTTTGCGTATGTAGGTAAATACTTATAAAGAAACAAGTAGTACTTTCCTTCGGGGAGAATAATATAGGATGACGCAGGGGTTTTTACTCCAATATTTATGTATTGAAAGCGCTTTGGGTGAGGTTAAATATAAAGGCTTAATTCACAAATTCTTACTTCCATTCTTCTCCAGACACTGGGCAATTGTTGACCACTTCCCAAACCGCATTAATATTGCTATTTCAGTACAGCTCCCAAATACATTTCTGTGATTACTTTTCCTCTTGGAATATTTAATCAGTATTCTAGTACCTCAGTGAACTTAATTTTAAGTCAATTCCTAATTAAATTAAAATGTCAAATACTCTCATCATTTTTCTCGCCTTGGCTTGCCTGGCCCAATTAATCCTTGCCGCACCTCAAGGGGGGTACGGATTCTATGAAGGAGGAGGTGGAGGAGGCAGAGGTTACGGCAGAGGGCGACATCATAACCGAGGTCGCCATCACGGAGGTACTTGATTGCAAGGTCAATTAATTTCAATGAGATAATTGTTTTCTTCTCTTTCAGGTTATGGAGGGGGTTACAACGGTTTTGGAGGAGGAGGCTACGGAGGAGGCGGATATGGAGGTAATTGAAATCGATGCTTAAGATGACAAGGTCAAATAAGATCAATTAATACCATTTTCTTCTTCCTCTAGGTTATGGCGGAATCGGGGGTGGTAATGGGGGTTATGGTGGATATAACGGAGGATACAACAGACCTGGATATGGCAATCAAGGAGGTAAGCTAAATAAATAAATCATTAAAGTTGGCGTTCAATAAACCTTCAATTATATTTCCAAAATTCCAGGTTATGGAGGAAGCAATGCCAATAGTCAGGCAAATGCACAATCATTCTCTGGTAATATCGGATTAGGAGGTCTCAATGCCAATGTTGGTTTCTCTGCGGCGTCGGCATCAGCCAACGCCGGATCATCATCAGGAGGATTTGGGCGAAAATAATATATAAAATTAATTTAATCAAAACCATATTTATTCGATGGCTTCTACAAGAGTCAGCGAAAAACTCTGGTTTAAATATCAAATTCAAGTATTATAAAATATACACATTCCAACCTGCCTTTGTTTTTTATATGCTCCAATTGAGCTCAATTCCCTAATATTTACACTTAATTAATTAAGCTTATAAAGAAATCAATTGTTATTCTACTACGTATATTAGCTTATAAAATATAAATACTCGTGGACCGCCTAACTAATAAGCTAATTTTATATATGAAATGCCAATTTTTATATTTGAATCATGTCAATAAACATTATACAAAGTCAATTATTAAATTGTGTCATTTTTAATATCGGGATAATTATTTTTAATTAGAGTTTTTAGGAGGATGACTTCCTCCGAGGAAGGAACGGTTTTTGTTTAGCGTCTATTGAATTCTATTGGAAGGGGCGATTGCGCCCTCTCAGAGCATAGGTTTATTGGCCTGAAATTCAGAAAAAATATTATTTTGGTCAGACTAGACTCATCGACTCCTGAATAATCTTTCTTTCGTCAACCCTTGGCCCCTTGTCCCCCTGGATGGTCAGGTCATGGTCACAAGTATAACTGGTTCCTCCACATTCAGGTAATTTGGCCATATAATTTTTATTCATAATTTCAAATAGATTTTTGCAAAATCAAATTGAGTGATCCAATTCCATGCTATTGCATTGAAGTATAAATCTATACAAGTGAAATGGATTATATAAATTTTAATTAATGGTTTCTTCTTGATTCTAGTTGGCGTAATCATCTACCAAAAGATCCAAGAGTTCAATCAAAAGGTGCCCCCTCAAGATTAGAAATATGACAATGGAGGCTGCAAGTTTACAAGGGATTTCTAAAAGGTTCGTCAATTTTTAAAAGAAATTCTGTTTTCTAATTGATTTATTTCATCATTTTCAGGTGGACAAGATGAACTCAATTTGGAAGAATCAGAAAAGTCGTTAATTAGAATTCTAGAAGCTATATTTTTTTAAACTGAAGGTGAAAGGACAAAATGGGTCGTGCTTCTAGTAATGCAGATTCTACGACGAAATCTACAAAGAGTTCTACCGCCACTACCACTAAAACTCCCATTATTAATAAGCCCAAATTGAAAAAGGTAGCAAATAAACTTAAAGTGATACCCAAGCTAAAAAAGGTCAAAGTGAAAAATAACACAGTACAAAGATCTTCAACTCCCAATCCCACCACCTCTTTACCAGCTCCAACGACCAAAATTAACAGCAACAAAGGAACAAAAATAAAATCATCTGGGCAAATTCTAAAAGCTTCAAAGCCTCCTCCATCATCCTCAGGAGGAGCTCAATTCAAAATTGACCATCTTAAGAATAAACTGATTGAGACGAGACCAATCAAGACTAGTTCGAGTTCAAAGGCCAAGTTCAATGGTCATTCTGGGAATTCCTCAACAAGTCATCCTAGTAGCAGCGGCCATCATGAAAAATCCTCCACATCTCATCATCAGCGTGGGGGATCCTCCTCTTCGACCTCAACCACTAATTACATGGAAAATGGAGTACTAGATAGATCCCAGTTGAATCAGCCATATGATATTAAAGTTAATGGATTTACATCACTTTCAAAGACTATTCAGAATGCTACTCCAAAGGTAATAGCTATTGTTAATTCTAAAATTCAGAATTCTAATGTTTTTTATTCTTAATTTTCAGGTTAAAAATATACTGATGAATGAATGTGATTTAATTCTGGAATGCAAGATTTGTCGAAGTTTATTTCGCACACTTCCTAATTTTATTTCGCATAAGCAAGGTATGATTGAAAGATTTACATTTAAAAATTCTAAAAATGATTTTTTTGACAGCTTATTGTACGAAAGAGTATTCCTCAACATCGCATGTCGGATTCGCCCAATTTATTCAAAATTCTCAAGATGAATACGAATTGCAATACAAGTGAGTTTTTTCCTAATTATTTAATTTTATTTAAAAAATTCATTTTTACCCCCAGATTGGATTCTTCCATTACTGAAGCTTTGAAAAGCCTCGAATCTCAAGATCTTTCAAATCTTTCAAACCTTACAATGCATGCTGAACCCCTAATAAGCGAAAGTGATCGGTCAGAGCGCCTAGCTAAAGTTCTTTCAAAAATAACGACAAGCAAAATCTATAACCGTCCTACATCCAGTTCCTCCGCCATAATTCCTTCAACCTCGACAACTTCCACATCTGCAGTGGCCGCTATTCGTCAAAACCAAGCTGGACAAGCCAAGAACCTTGAGTTGATTCTCTCCAATTTGAGGGGAAGATTAAATGATGGGATTGTATATCAAAAGTGTGTTAAGAGTGATCCTTCTGTCTGTGATGTGTCTAATAATAGCCCTACTATTCCTGAACACCTTCTCATACATAGCAATGATGAAAACCTGCCTGGTAATGCACAAACGGCTGTACTAGGGCCTGATGGGAAGCTGATATGTGTCGGTGCAGAGAAGGATGTTAAAATAATTGTTGATAAGGTCCTAGAGCAGGTGGAAGAACAAAGTAAAGAACTTCAGCGAAAGACATTGGAGCTTAAATGTCTTTATTGTAAGTGTTTTTTAATAAGGTTATGCTTAATTAAATTAATTTGCATATTACACAGGTAATACAATCTTCCCAACGGAGAAATCCCTAAGAAATCACATTCGGGAGGCACATTCTACAGTTCCTCGTAAGTTAAAAGTTTCTTATTAAAAATCTATTTCATAGCTTTCTAAATGATTTTCCATTGATTTACAAATTAGGTAAAGCATCTGTAAATGCAGGGAAATTAGTGAAAAAGCAGCTAGCGCGGGATCCCTTTCATAAAATTGCGAGTAAGTGTTGAAATCCATTTATTTAACATTTGAGGGATTATAAGTAATTTTATATCCATTTTTCTTATTCTAAAGGCTCGAATAAACGATTTAAATTGGATCCTGATCAAGCTTCATCCTCATCCGGGAAAAGTACAAATGAAAAGACTTCATCTACCTCCACCACAAAAGTTTCGAGCAAGAGTGCGAAGATGGCCCGAGGAAAGGGCGCTAATAAAGTGTCTGGAAGGAATTCAGCCCCACTTAAAGTCGAATCAGAGTCTGATTTCGAGAGTTCAAATGAATTTAGCGATGAACCTGAGAGCCATTGTCGATCCTGTGATAGGACCTTTGAAGATCGTGAGGAACTCTCTCGTCATATTGCTCGAAATCACGGTTTTATCGAAGACTCGCTATTTACTCCTGCAAACCTACCCACTTCAATCTCGTCAATATCTATCATGGAACGACATAGCTATACGAAGCAAGATTCTGAGAGCCCTACGAAGAGGTCTCAATCGACCTCCACCTCAACGAATAGTACTTCTACTACTACATCTCCTGATGAGGGCAAAAGCAAGTATTCTGAACTTATTCAACCCCAAGCTACCCGAACTCTTTCATTATCTGCTGACTCAAATAAAGTAATCCGTAAGAATGGAATGCGAAGTAGGAGTAGGACACCTCAATTTAATAATAACCTCAATGAAGACAAGATACCATCTCCTGCTGCTACACTCCCACTTCTGAATAACAAGATTACCGGTGACGAGGCCATTCTGAATGTTGCGATTGAAAAGGAGGTCAAAGCTAAGAAGGGGGATGGAACTTTGAAGGTAAATTACTAAATATATAATTGCATATTAATTAAGGTGCATGACATTATATCTAAATACGATTTTTCAAAAAAGGCACATTTTAAAAGCCTTCAAATTATTCATTTCAAATTCTCCGCATGCACCTGCTCGCTATTCCTACGATTTTAAATGATATTCAAATTCTAAATGCTTTCTTTGCTTTGCAGAAAACGGTCTTATCCTAAAAATTCCAAAGTCGACCGACGGCTTGGATAAAAAAAATGACATTACAGTACAATATTGCAATACTCGCCAATATTATTGTAATTTGTGCTGTTCGAGTCTAAAAAAGCTTTACTCTATATCCTTACATTTAAAATATTTCAATTATTCAACTAGCTCCAACGAGTAGTTGTTATTAAGTAGTTCGTTAAATTTGTATATATTTTTATATTTGTTTAAATTCCCCCCAATTCTCACTTTAGCGTAAATATATTCGTAAGAACTTGATTAATCCGAAGAAGAAGGAAAAAATTAGCAAGAAGCAATTAGTGAAGCCTGAGAAGAAACCAAGAAAGGAGATTCATGATCAATTGCCCGTTGAAAAGAAGCCAAGAAAAAAGAAATTGAATCCTCTGAAAAATAAAATCAATAAGCCCGAGCTTGAACCGGAGGAGATGAAACAATCTGATTTTGTTGAAGAATTGGGTTTAGTGAGGATTAAATTTGATGATGAGAATATCTCCGCATCAGAATCGCCTGCCACAAATAAGAAGAAGAGAGGAAGGAAACCCAAGTCTAAAATAGATTTAACAAAGCCTGAAGAAATGATAGAATTAGAAAAGTGAGAATTGCCTGTTAGAATGAAATGAGAAATTGCATGTATTACGTATTGTTATATGAATAATTGAATAATAGTTTGTTAGATTTACTAGTTAGCGTTAGATTATTTAATAATTTAAATACAATCCAGAAATTTGTTTAAAATCTAAACTTGTTTTATTCCATAATTTTCAAAAGGATCTCGTTATTTGTAGCATGTAGGATTGTGGGTTTTATTTCTTTTAGCATTTATTAATTTAATTAATACCTACCTATTTTGTACTTTATTTAGTTAATTGATTGCATTATTTTTAATGCTAGAGTTGACAAAATCGCCAGCCCTATTTATATTCAATTGTTATATGTATAAGTTCTGTTCATGCAAATAATTTAATGTTTCTAGTTCTACAATTATTTGTGCATCCCAAGTTTTGTTAAGATTTTTTAGCCAATTGGATGGTTGTTGCATGGAATGATATGCTAAAAAAGAATGCATGTGTTTATTCAGAATCTAATTAGTAAAATTTATTAAGTTAGAAAAAATTATATACGATCAGTACCTAAATAATAGTAATCTACTTATTGTATTACGCTAACCTATCTAAGTATTAGTATTTGGGAATAATAATATTATATGGAATTTTTTAGTTATTTAATTTAGCAATAATTAATGAATTTAGGATTATAGTAATTTAGCTATTAAGACGGATTTACCTTTGATATCGAATTACCTTAATCTACTACCTATTGCAAATGGTTGCTCTGAATGTTTCAGGCCTAATGTATGGGAATAATTACTTGGTGTAAAATGTTGTTTGCAAATTGTTCAAATATTTATTAAACGTTAAAAAAAATTAAATTCCAATATTTGCATCATTACTATTAGAACTTAGGATTAGCTTCAATTAAATAAAAGTTATAGAATAAATAAATACAAGAAATCTTGAAGATGCTATTTAAAATAATTTATAAAGTCCATGATTTTTATTGACTGGTTCTCTTTTAAGTATTATATCTGTAGTACAAAAGCTACTAGGAACTACTACTTGTACAAGTCTCACGATTAAGAAGAGCTAACATCTTTCTTATATTGACTCTTTACCTTATCAATACTCGAGACTTTTGCAGGGCTATGTTTGGAAGCCATCTTATTTAAAAGATCTTTAGAAAACATATCAAATTGAAAGTCTCTTTTATATAGGATCCTATCCCGGCTCATTTGGTTCAATTTGTAAAATTGAGATCTCATGTAAGCTACGAGTAGTTCAAGGGCTGCAATTTGTCGTTTGAGTTGATATTCATTCTCTGGGTCTTTGCCCCTAAAGAATCTTCGCCATAATGCTCCTAAAAATTGGGAATTTTAGGAATTAAAAAAAAATCTCACACAATTTAAAATACAACTTCCTTACCTGTAAGAACTTTATCAGAAGTTTGCATCCCCTCATCATATCCAAGCAGAGAAGCCTGGAATTGGTCATTCATCATTCGAATCTGATCCTTTAGGGCTGAACTAAGGGCTCCTTCCAGTTTTTTGGATCTCGTGCTTTAAAAAGCCAAAGGTAAATCAGTATTAAAATTCCGTTGATCATCTGAAATTGATTAGTAACATACTCTGTATCCTCCCACATGGCTTTTATCATCGCATTTCGAACAACCCTTCCCTCATCCCCATCTTGCATTACTCTAGCTGAGAGAAGCCAAATGTGAAGCTCCATTACGGTGAACCAAGATGCATAAGTATCTTCCATGTCACAAACTGTCAATTACAATTAGATACAATGTCAATAAATCATTTTAAAGCAATCTCATTATTACTGGACTTACTTTCAAAGAATTCCTTATAGGCTAGCTCATCAGCTATTTTGATATACAGTTCATATCCAGCTCGGAGGAGTTTCTACAAATAGAAAAAAAACATAAATTGCTAGATTTAAATTAGGTATATACACAAAAATCAAAATTAATCAATTAACTTACATGTTTGGGGGTGTCTGTATATCCCAATTTCTTCTTCATACGTCTAAACATGGACTCCTCAGCCGGCGGACCAAAGAACCACCCCAAGGGGGTGGGGGTTATTGAAAAATGACATGTAGGACCACCAAATGAAGTAAAATTAGGGTTAAATTGAATCAGACTTATTACTCGACATTTTGAGCAGGGAATTAAATGACGATGAAGGTTAATTGTGGTCCTTAGGACGGATAACATGCCAATAAAGAATTTGGAGTACAATATAGAACTTGATGACCTTTTTAATTGGATTAATTAACTTTTTTCAATTCCCAAAATCAAATCCACATTTTTGCCGAATAAAATTTAAAACGAAAATTCCCCCGCTGAGGTTTCAATTTTTAGACGCATTTTCGACGCATTAGATTTGAATTTGATTTTTGAACCTTGCATTGAAAAAATCACGACCTTTTGACCTCGAGAGCGATTTAATTACCACCAACTTAATTATGCAGCGATTTATCCCACGGAGGGTTCCCATCCAAATGTAAGTTCTGGTTTCATTGTATTTTGGTGTTTTTCATGAATTTTAAGAGATTTTGAAAACCAGATTTTTTGCAAGGCTATGAAAATTATCGTAATTGATTTTTAATTGCATAGGATGTTGACAAGAGCCATAGGTGACAAGGCAGGTGCCATTCAAGATGCCGGTGGAGCATTTGCCAAGAAAGGAAGAGCACAGGAAGAACAATATTTCAGAAAACAAGTACAAAAACATTTATGATTTTCAAATCAAACGGTTAATGACTCATAGTCATGTTTAATTGATTGTTCTTTGTTTAATTGTAGCAAGCCGAACAGCTTAAGAATTTGAAGACTCACATAGATGATCAAATTAAGCATCGTAAGATTTTGTATTTATTATAATTTGGTATATATTAGTAGGATTAGTTTTGATTTCAAGACTGTTTTAACAAGAAATGTCTCAATTCATAATTAGATGAGGAAGAAATAGCGAAACACCAGGCTTCGATTGCTGAATTGAAGAAGAAATCGAGTACCATCGCAAAAGAAGGTGATGACAAGAAATCTTCAAACTGATTGTGGGAAATGGGAATACTGCGCATTCACTGAACTGCTATTAATCAATCTCACCTTTACTTACCTTATTATTTTTTTGCTAATTGGACTTGGTTGACGCTAAATTGATTGTGGCTTAATTTAATATGCTTCTTGAGTTGACAGCTATTTACTTCAAGCTTCTGGTATGGTTAAAAATTTACTAAAATACAACCTACTTATAATATTAATAATATAGTCATTTAGAATTTAAGCCCAATTTTGTAAATATTATTTAGAGTTCATTTTGAGTATTAATTTTGTAAACGACTTTTGCATCTAACAATGTACCATCAATTGTTTATTGTGAACCATTTAGAATTTATTTCTCTGTAATATTATCATTTTGCTTACACTTCACGTTAACCCTAAATTAACCTTTTAATCATTATTCATTAATGTCCATATTCCTTGATTATTCCATATTTAACTTTAAATATATTTCTTTTTACAGAAGCCCAAATGTTAAAATAAACCACCGAAAGACTTGAAGAAGGATATTAAAGTAACATCGTTATTAAAATTAACTCTATGCAATTCAATGTTAAATCAATATGATTTAGCTAAATGAAATATAGAATGTTTAGATATAAACCTACTATTTAATTCAAAACAATGTTATTTCAAAAGTATTTAGCAATCGATATCTTGCTAATTCTATCTTACAATATGTTCAATACATGGGTAGTCACTCTGTTAAAGTCAATTCAAGAATAAATAGATTTACAAATAATTAAAAGAATCCAAAATTGTATAAATTCCAATTAATTATATTATACCTAAATCATAGCTCATTTTTGTGCATTTTGATTAGATTTTGATATCGTTTGATTATAGCCTGAGCAATATAATACAAGGCAGAGGCATCTTTTAGCTATATTGGCAATAGTAGGGGATTTGACTCACAAAGTTCAGAAATAAAGTACGAATTTTATTTATATTTATCCACCACAAAAATTACACATCTCTCCAGTGAAAGTGTTTATTAATCGGGGGGTAAAGATTAAACCCGCGATTTAATTTTAATCAATAGTTTTTATCAGTATTTCTCGCACGGTGGTTTGAAATGGGGGATTAAAATTGCGAAATTTGGAACAAATTGGCCAAGAAGAACACAAGTGTCCCTCACTTGACCTCCTCTCTCGTCAACGTATTATTTTGTGCTAAATGTTTTAATTTTTGTCTTTTTAATTAAATACAATTATCCAAAAAAACAAGTGTCCATGTTCTAGTAAATTAGGATTTTTTTAATGTGGGGGACTTGGGGGAAGCTTTTTAACAACAAAACAGTCCCCACGGGTGGCAGCTCTCGGGGGGAAGATTCTCCAGGCTCCTCTCTGTCACCACTACATCGAAAAATGGATATTGGAAATGTCGTTGATTATGTCCAAATCATTCCTCAACATTCCTACGACCTCCAAAGGGTAAGTAGCTCATTTTTAATTCGGGTTAAAATCATATGTGAATTTTAGACAACAGGTTCATTGAATTTTGAAGGCTACATTGCATTGATCAATTTAACATTAAATGAAATTAAGATAAAGTAATTAGACATCATAATGCAATAATTAATTACGAGTTACAATCTGTTGAATATGATTAGCTTAGCAGGCCAGTATGTTTAATCTATTAAGATTTTTAAATATTTAAATTGAGATTTGATTGATTTTTGATTATTGGACTTGGAGGTCAATCAAATTGATAGCTGAGCATACAAGTCCATATCAAAGGTTGCTTTAATTGAAATGTAGTGTACGATAGCAAGCAAGCAATTCATAAATATAATTAATGCTAGAAAAATCTAATTGATTTGATGTGTAAATTAGAGGAAATGGATCAAGTCTTGTGGAAATGGCAAGTGTAAGTTCAATGTTCATGCGTTATTGTTGGTAATCCAACTTTTAATTAGGTAGTTGCATTGAAAGAGATATAATCTTGATTAGTAGTAGTATTTCCAGTTTCCAGTACATACATATAGAATGCTAATAAAAGTAAATAAGATGATTAATTAACGCGATTAAAAAAAGGAGTGCATTTTACTCGATTCCATTATCTTCGAGCTCCGAGCTTAATGCACTCTATTTGTCACATTTCACTGCCAGTGCCAAACTCTTTCTCGAAGGAAATACAATTTATTGGTAAGCAAATCGATCGATCTGGATTCTAAATTGATTCAACTTTAAAAACCTTAAATTTTTAAAGATTTTTGGACACCAATTACGATTATTTGTTTTTCTTATGCAATTTATATGAGGGTGGTGGTGGCGGAAAGGTGTGTCTCAAGTCACAATTTTAGTGGGTGGTGGTGGACATTGAATCTCATTGGCAAAACCCATTTAAGACGCAAGACTTGATGATATTGGCCATTATCATACTCGTCTAATGTTGAAATTTTTATTAAGCTCAGGCTATTTGCCAAGTGTGTATTTGGAGGAAAAATGGGCGATTTAAAGCGAAAGGATATTTAGCTAATAATGTCCATATTAGCGAGCAGGTATGCCGACAACATTTACATTGTTCCAAGCTCTGTAATTAAATTTGGCATATCATAAAATGCAGATATATCGAGTTATATCAGTCTGGTGGTTAAAAAAGCCTTAAAGGTTTCAGAGTTACCCTCGAAGAAAGTCATAAAAAATTACACAAAATGGCAAAATGCACACAATATCATAGGGCTTATGATTTAATGTCAGTATTTCTTGGTCGTCTATTTGTCTGACTCTCAAAGTTTGAGAACCTATCGATGAATCCCTTGGGACAGGTAAAATAATTACAGTTTGCGGTTCCTCTTTTTTTGGGGTGGAAATTGGGTTCTCATCCGTCAGTTGACTATGTAAAGATCAACCCATTCACCTTGAGTTGTGTGTATGAGCCGTGAGGATGAGGGAATCTTTTAAAAAATAAAAAATCCATATATGCATTCTGGTGAAGGTTCATAAATAATCCTTCTACATTTCATTTTGGGCATCTTGTTCCATTCCCGAGGGTTTACCCAATCTTTCTCGCGAGTCTTTCTCGCGAAATTAAACTTTTTAATATTTGGAATTTCCCTATGTAGTTTTGCTACATTCCAGGGACCCATGCAATGATATTTGCAAGCTCGTTCTTTGTGCAGATTTATGTACGGAGTAGTAGGGGTGTTTTGGAGGGTAGAATAAAGGGAGATTTACAAGGTTTCTTCAGAAAGATAGTAGTACAAATACAATGTCAGGGGCCGTGTGTCGTGNGTAGAATAAAGGGAGATTTACAAGGTTTCTTCAGAAAGATAGTAGTACAAATACAATGTCAGGGGCCGTGTGTCGTGTCAACCTAGAAGAAGAATTTATATTTCTCTCGCACCATTTGAGAATGTGACTTTGAGGAGACGACAGAAAGATAATCTAACAGTTTTAAAGGAGAAAGATCTGTACATGTTACGTAGGAGGATACTCAAGGGTCAGTCTACTCGAGTAGTCGCTGGTCGGAGGAAAACTTGACAAATATTTTGCATTATAACCGTCTAAATTCTAATATTTTAGGAGCCTACTGTATATATCCGTATCTGTATAGGTAACCCTTTGAGAGACCATCTCACCTTGTGTTTAATCGTAGACGGTCCCGATAAGCAAATATAGAGAAAGGTAGTCAACTCATCGCTTGGGCTCATGACATGAACAATTATTCGAATATAGTCATTACAATAATATCTACGATGCGGATCTGAGGGAATGTTGTTTTTCAACAGTAGCTTCAGTCTGGCCAAGTTAATATTATGCTCATATTTATACGAATGCAGGTTTCTATAAAGCATCTTCCTAAGCTCATGGCATATTAATGACCGGCGCCTTATCGTAGGATCAAGTTTACAAGATTAATATACAAAATTTTAATTTTTCTCAAGGTTTATTTAAGCAGATGCTTTGATTCTCCTTTCAATTATTTGCATCCAAACTCTTTCAAACTCTGAATTCTTTTGGCATCGATTTCAATTGGAATTCAATGGAGGAGGATGAATCACAGAGTCCCCACTAGACCATGGCGTGCTTATTCTGTTCTCAAACGCCGCAGTAGAATAATTGCCAAAAGGGCGAAAAAGAGAAGAGAATAAATGACAATGGAGGACTAGGAGAGTCAAAGAGAGTCGAGTACAAAGTCTGTAAAGTCTGAAAAATCGTGGGGGCAGATGAGTTGAATTGAATGGAGAAGAATGGGCCGGCTGAATGTGAATTCTCCGTGGGTTGTACTACCTAGTAAGAATAAGGGGGTTGCAAAATTTGATCCGACAAATATCCTAGTATCTGGCCCTGCATTTAAGCCCTATAATAATCTATAGGTTCCTAATGCACTCCTTATTAAAGGAGTATCACGTATATTGAAAAGTATGAAAAATTGCGTGGAGAGACTCTGAAGTGGAGGTTCAAAAGAGAAATCTATTTGATATGGTATTGACGTCTCTAAAGATGGGGGAGTTTGAAGTTTTTTAGAAGCCTGGAGGAATTCTTTCTTTCTTTTCTTTCAGGGGAGAGAGTCTCGTAAATTAAATATTGAAGCCAATTTGACTTGGTTATAAAATAATCTGAGATCTCTTGAAAAAGTTGTTGCAGTTTAATTGCAGCGTGTGGGTTGACTTGATTCCTACAAATTTATTTTTTTGCGTTTTATAATCCCTCCACTATCCTAGCGTTTTGCTAAAATTGGCTTTAAGCGCTTCGGACCTTTGTTCGAGACTCGAGTCTTGTGTTAATTATGCGGATATGCTGTATATGGTGGGTCCGTAAATTATGAGATTATATATTTGCATCTTCTGGAGTCTGCAAGACTGGAATCTTTACATGTTTTGGCTCTCCAGACTCGGGAGATAAGACGGAATAATATTTTTTGTAATTTAAAGGCAATTTATTTCTAAATTCCAACTCCAAATGCAACACCTGTTTGCTTTGTTTACTCCGGATAGGGAAAGCTGAGTCGAGATTGGGGAACATTTAATACACGTGCGGAGGAATTCATCAACGAATGTCGCATTTACCCATATATGATTCGATATAACCTATTTATTTATCGCCTTTTTCATACGTCCTTATCTTAGAAGGAATAACTCCAGAAAGTAGAAACTAAACGAGAACTCGTAAAACACAATAAATGTGCCATTTCTTTTCCCCATCATACCTATATTGTAGGAGGCTAGGAGCCCTACCTATGCTTTAAAGCAAAAGGTAGGCTAATGACATTGGCATTTACTATAAGAGCTCGAATGTGAATTTGTTGAAAAGCCAGTGAATTAAATGAGGATTTTTCTCCAACAATGTTTGCGAATTTCTTTAAAGAGTCTCATCCTCGAAGCCTCGAAGGAGTCGTAAGAACTAGGCCATTTGCCATGTCTTCTGAGCTCCCCACAATATAAGATACTACTATGGATAGGATGGGGACCCTCATTTCTTTATTGTATTTACGTGATGGACATATTACGGCTTTAAAGTCTTTGAGAAAAAAAGCTCGATGCCTTTTTTAAAAAGGTGTCATTTTTACTCGGCTCTTTTCCTAACTATTTCTTTTATTTCCTTGCTAGTTTTGGTCTAGAAATCTTTTGGGAGTTTGATGCCTGAATTAGGAATTACAGGCTTGCCCTTTAGAGTACTTTTGGTGGCTCAAAGAGTCTAAGAGATGTTGATTTGAATGGAATCTGCATTCGCTCAATTACCCTCAACCCAAATTTTTCAAAGACACATCCTAAAACCTTTCGGACCACTTTAGAACACTTTATACGGGTCTTAATAGGCCCTCAAATGACCAGATTAAGTTTTATGACAAAATAAAATTTTAACCGTATTACATTTTATGCGAATTTTATTTTAAATTAAATTTCAGAGCTGTAGTTTTTTTTGGAATTTGGGAGCAGTAGCTGGTTCTTCAAATTTGGAATTGGAAGAACCAGTTCTTCTCGTCCGTACATCATCACACCCTTCTTCTTTTAAAGACAATGAATAAATACTTGAGGGGAAATAAATCTAAATCCACGAATTTTTTTGGAGCGAGAAGATGGAAATTGGATTGACTTTGTGGAATCTTGGGGTTGATAATTTGATTTTGACCACCTACGAGATCTATGAAGCCGCCGCCATTAATATTTGGCAATATAAAATCCATTTGAGCTACGATTACTGGTATTAAACATTAGAGAGCGGCCGAAGAGCGCGAGATTGTGTTTGAAAGCATGTAATTTGGATGGAATTATTTTGCGCAAAGGGGAAAGACTTAGATTTACGAGCTAGTGCCAATATAGGGTTAAAATGGGTAATTAGCTGTGCTTTTGCTGTGTTGGACAGTATTTTTTGAGGAGTAGGAAGGGACCATATGCAAGGAATTGGTTTAGAAGTTGGTAGCTTCTGTTGGGGATTAGATATTGATTTCCCCATCACCACCACTCGTTCGTGGCAATGGTTTAATGCTTCTGCATAATCAAATCATTAAATTAAGAAGGAATGGGCATGGAATGGGCCTACTTTGAACGAGGTATTCAGAGAGAGTCAGAGAGGAGGAAGGAGAAATGCGTCTCAGCCTCCCAAATAAATATCCAATTTAATTCAACGTTGGTTTCTTGGCTTTGAGGTTGCAATACCTGAATTCATTTACTAGTAAGCATTCTCTTGCGGCGGACCCCCTAATCTGAAGTCCACCTACGCGCGGGGTAGCTCCATAATCGAATGCATTCGGGAAGGGAGGAGAAATTAAAGATAGAAGATAAGTTTGGATAGATGGATTTAGATTGGAGGTTCGAGAATGCAACACTCTTTCAGGTGTGTTATGCATGAATGCATTCCAGAGTGTTTGCGCGGACATTGAATTTTTTATTTAACATGTACCTAGTACTTGGGAGATCTCTGATATGCATAATTGCATTTATTTGTGGGGATGTTTTTTGATGCATAAAAAGACTGCACGTTTTTTTATCAAATTTGAGGCAATTATACTACCTGAATCATCACTCGAAATCTCAAGATCAAAGTCCTTAGAACCTCTAGCTCGAATGGATATACGGGATATATTGATATTTAAATTTGGACAAGACCATTAACTCCTCGTAATATATAACTTAAGAATGTCGGGTGGCCGCCCGCACTAATTTTTTAACAAACTGCTACAGCAAGGTCTTGCAACCCACTCTATTAAGAATCGCTTAAACGTCTTGAATACATTGGGATGATAATACACTAATTCGAGTGTATTCCTTTCTATTCAAGCTGGCGTCTTCTGTGCGGCGATTGAATAATTTGGCAAGGTAGTGTAAGTGAGGATCCACCCATAATTCGTAATTTAGTGTATGGGCAATAGGATTCTAATATAGGAATGACCTTTGAAATGAAAAAAAAATTAGAATTGTTATGTTGGATTCCTCGTAAAAGGATTTGCATACTAAAAACTCTTTAACCCGTTTAATTTACAAGGGTAAAGGGATGAGGGAGGAGGAGGACGTACCGTACACCAACGCCCAATCTTTTAAATAACCCCATTGCATAGTGTACGCATTGCAATTAACGCTGAGTCGGACTGACTGAGCTTTTACTTTCAATATGCACTCCAATTCAGGGACAACTAATGGGAGCTTAGCAGGTGGTGGGAGAGAATCCACTTCCCTGTGTTCTTTAATTATCTTGAGATGCTAAATCCCT
>JAAZTK010000862.1:0-16854 GCA_036507255.1 Megalothorax incertus
TTTTAAAAAAAACGTTTAATTCGGTTAATAATTTGATTGCTTTTAATTTGGGAGATGGATTAGGATGTTTGGGAGTTGTTGACGCGAGAGTAAAGATGATTGTGCAAAATCTGGCATGATGGAATATTCCTATAGAATATTTTGATATTTGATCAAAAAAATATCGGTATATAATCATTATCGGTAATATAATATCGAAATTAAAAAATAATTTTATTTATATTTTGACAGGGTCGCCTATGATAAAAGAGTTGATAAAATTGCGGAAGTCTGCCGGTATTCCTCGAGGGTTGAGGTCGACTCCCTGGGTCTCAAAATAAGACGACATCCAAGCCTTCCTCAAGTTCAATTCAAACCCGGGATGGCAAAATGGAAATATTAATTTATTAATTCTGGATCTCTGATTACCTAATATTACATGTAATTAATTTCTAGCATTAACTCTTGAGATTTAGAATTAAAATCATATTAAAATGAAAAAAAAATTTAGAATATAGATTGCATATTGATATATGCAATTGCATATATAGCAATGTCTCTAATATACTATATTACTTACCCATACGTACTTATTTAACATTGCATTTGGCAATTTGAAATTTCAATTGTAAAAATAAAGATTACAAAGTAATCAATCTGACTTTCAAATTCAATTACCTACCAACTTTAACATTATCTGCCTAGATATTCCCAAAATATGGAAATCCCCATTCTACCTAGTCTAGTTTGATGACCTATAGTTAGTACAATATAAGCTATTACTACTGCACTGCATAGATTAGCTATGCATAGTGAATATTAAATGTAGAATAAAGTGAGTTTCAAAAGGGTTCAGAATTTCAGATTCTAAACTTTAGTTTTTTTTTTTTTTGCTTTTTGAATGCTTGCACTTATATTTATTGATTTAATCTACTAGTATCATGTGTTTCTCTTCGAACAAGAGTTCTCCTTATAACATTAATTAAGCTTCAATAAAAGTCTTTCTTAAGAACATGGTTCATCTTTTGCTTTCAGATGAATTTCAACACCTTCCTACAATATGTATATCAATATAATATGTAAGAACATTTTTAAGGTACTTTAATTTATATATCGTGTACGATAAGAGAGGTAATTGTTTTTTTTCTTCATTTTTTTACATGCACTTTCTAAATATACACCGACTACTGATTCAAGTAGTACTAGGTAGTTCCTAATAATAATAATATGCGAGACGAATAGCTTATAATTTGTAAATAGACAAGTTTACAAGAATTTATGGAATTAAATTCTAATTAAGGACATGATGTAAATGTACGTATATTGAAAAATATAATAATAGTATTATTACCTACCTACTAGAATTCAATATTATACTAGAATATATAGAAATGTTGAATGAATCTCTCTCTGCATAATCTGGCCTATATATTTTTTAAGACACCCAAAAGATTTCAATGATTATTCAAAATTACATAAAATTCGAATCCAATATATATACAAATAATTGAACTCATTCTTAAATTCTCATAAAAATTTCACAAGGCAGATCAGGATCAATCAAACAACAATAATCTATATATAAATATAATTGAAACTTAACACTATTCAAAATGTATTAGTATACCACAGTAGTTTCCGTTTAATCATTAGGCATTTTTTTTCTCATAATAAAACATCAGTTTAATCCGAGTCAGAATCCGATAAATGCAAATCCTCGCTAAATAGACGTTGATTTGCTCCCAATATAGGCCGAGAACCCCCATTTCCGTAACCATTTGATTTAGGAGGAGGTGGAGAAGGATGGTGGTGTTCTGAATGTTTTATTCCACCACCACCCCCACCGCCACCATTAATTTCCGTCTTGATTGTTTTCAATGGAATGGGGATTTTATCAACATCCTCCATATCCTCATCCTCTGAGGAAGAAGAGCTTGATCCAGAGGAATCAGAAGAAGATCCAGATCCAGATGAAGACTCAGAGAGACTAAGATTCTTTCTTGATGGTGGTATCCCCCTTCCTGAGGAAGAAACGAGCGCTGAAATATTTGGAACCAAAGGAGCCGGAGTATAAGATGAAGAATTATTTTTCGAGGATGAGGATGTGGAAGAAGAGATTGAGGAAGGCCCTAATAGATCCTCAATCGAGGTGAGGGAAGGCATTGTTGCTTGCTGCTGCGGATGATGATGAGAAGATGAAGAAGACGACGAATGATTATACTTGTTGTTGTTGTTGTTGCTGTGATGTTCCGTTGAATGATTATGATGATGATTATTAGACGTTACATTTTGATTGGCACCCCCACTAATCCCCCCACCACTCACCTTCCCATTTACCACCCTATCCGGAGGAGAGAAATTGCTTGGAGAACCATTTAGTGGAGAATGTTTTGGAGGTATTGGAGAATTAGGTCTCCTACCCCCAAAATTTAGTCCATTTGAGAGTGGTACAGTCAGAGAGGATTTATTTGAAGATTTATGATGTTGATGGTGATGATTCGGAGGATCCAACTTTCTCTCTTTGCTATTACTTTTATCCGGCTTTGACTTTGAAGAATAATTGGAGGAGGAGGATGATGAGGAGGAGTAGGAAGAAGGTTCTTTATTTAAATCAGAGTTAATATTATGAGAAGATCTTTTCAACGAGTCTCCAGAAAGGGAAGATAAAGTTGCGGAGGAGGAAGAAATATTCGAAGTAGGTTTCGAAGGTTGCTGCTGCTGTTGTTGTGACTGAGGCTTGCTATTATTGTTAATTAATTTGCTATTATTATTATTCTTGGAAGCTCCACCCCTACTTCCTCCTTCAGGTCTGCAAAAATAAATCAAATAAAACACTCATTAATAAATTGTAAATCAATTAATGTGAATTAAAAACAATCTCAAAGATTTTGCAAATTCATTCAAATCGAAATTGAATAAAAATCTACAAAACTCGACCTTAATTGACCCTGGGGCCATAAACTTTAGTCATCCAATTCTCCACCATATTGGGGATTAAAATTATGTCTAAAATCGAATCTTACCTAGTCTTTTTCACTGAAATATTATGAGTAAGTCGTTCCAGCGTAATTTGGCCAGTCTCTTGGTCGATAATTAGCACACAATCCTTTGAATGAGGTTTCCGAACTCCTTTGAATACAGAACAGCCTCCTCCGTCAGAGTTTGGCATCGAAATCGTAACTTGACTATTACCCCCCACGTCCATTGTGGCCGCTTTACTGGAGTCGATACTAGCAGGTTTAAAATCATATCTGGAAAAGTAATTAAAAAAATTTAATTAGCAAACACTCAAAACACATATGGCAGACAGTGGTAAAAAAGGGGTTTTTAAAAAAAAATCCACAATTGCTCACCTTATGGTATGAAAGTTGGATCCTTTTCCAGTAAAGCTGGACCCAAATTTTAAGGGTACTTCCGATCCAACTCCTAATTTGTCACTTATTTTTGAACCAGCTGCTCCGTTCATTTTTTTCGGAGACTCTACAGCAGCCGTCCCCCTCCACCAACCGTCCTCGTCCTCGTCGGCCCTTCGAAGATTTCACTTGGAATTCAATTTTGTAGATAATTTAAAATTCCATAATTTTGGTACACACTGACTAATGACTCGAGTGAAACTGGAGCCAATTAAAAAGGCTCGTAAAATTGATTAAAAAAGTTGCAATTTAATTATTTTGTAAAAAAACCTTGAGCAGAATCTGATTGAAATGCAGCAGTACGAACTAAAAGTCAAGTGAAAGGAACTGATAAAGTTTCTTTCTCTAAATAATTTCCCAATTCAACCTAGTCGCGCATATGCTAGCTATGTATTCACAACACAATGTTGCCAGAATATATCATTTTGTATTCAATTTAATTAATCCGCGAGTTTGATTAGAATTATTTAATTTTTAATGTGCATTCTATCTCTAAATATGCAATTAAATTGATATTGTATGAATAAAGTTTTTTTTATAGATCTCTCTACGTTCTTTATTTATTTCTCCTCCTCAATGCTTCAATTGTACAATTCAATCAATTTTTAATATATAGTTATTAAACTACTAAATATTTATTATTTAAATTTTTTAAACAGAAATTAACAATGCAATTGTTTAACGGCAGTAAAATTCACTGAACGAATAAAGTAAAGGTTGAGGATGGATAGGACTTTTACAAGATTTTTGCTTATTTTTTTTAACAACTCCGAATAAATTTATAATTGACTCTATTAAATCCCCCCGAAGATGAATTTATTCTTTCTGTGATTCTGCCAATTTCTGGGCTTTTTCTACCACTTCTTCAATAGGTCCAACCTGCAAATTAAAGAAAAAGTAGAAAAGATTAATAAATTATTGTATTAAAAGTTGGATTAGACTTTAAAATAAATTAATCGCGTACCATGTAGAAAGCAATCTCGGGCAAATGATCGTATTCACCAGCCAAAATCTTCTTGAATCCCTTAATTGTCTCTTCAAGGGGTACTAACTTTCCAGCATGACCTGTAATAATTTTAATTAAAATAAATATATTTAATAATATGACCTTTCAATTCAAGCCTAATTTTTATTTTGAATTACCAGTGAAAACTTCAGCAACTTGGAAAGGTTGGGAGAGAAACTTTTGGATCTTACGGGCTCGAGCTACAGTCAACTTATCCTCCTCGGACAATTCATCCATACCCAAAATTGCAATGATATCCTGTAGAGACTTGTAATCTTGAAGAATCTTTTGGACACCACGAGCGATTTGATAATGCTCAGCTCCGATAATATTGGGGTCCATGATACGCGAGGTTGAATCAAGGGGATCCACAGCTGGATAAATTCCCAACTCAGCAATACCACGGGAAAGTACAGTAGTGGCGTCCAAATGGGCAAAGGTTGTCGCGGGAGCTGGATCAGTCAAATCATCAGCGGGTACATAAATGGCTTGTACAGATAGTAATGGATCCTTTCTTTGTTGTTGTAATCCGCTCCTGCATGGAACCCATGTCAGTAGCAAGGGTGGGCTGGTATCCTACGGCGGATGGGATACGACCCAAAAGGGCAGATACCTCAGAACCAGCTTGAGTAAATCTGAAAATGTTGTCAATAAACAACAGTACATCTTGCCCCTCCTGGTCACGGAAATATTCGGCAACAGTTAGTCCTGGGAGGAGGAATGGGATCAATTAGAGAATTGATAAATAAAATGGGTTCAATTTTAAATTATGTAAATTAAGCATGTACCAGTTAAAGCGACTCGGGCTCGAGCACCTGGAGGCTCGTTCATTTGTCCATATACAAGTGCGACCTAAATAAAAGATATTCAAAGTTAAAGCCATTATATATGAACTAGAAATGATATCTATTGTATAAACGTGAGAATATACCTTCGATGTTTTATCCTTAAGGGAAATGACACCTCCCTCAATCATCTCGTGGTATAAATCATTTCCTTCACGGGTTCGCTCTCCCACACCGGCAAATACAGAGTAACCTCCGTGAGCCTTTGCTACGTTGTTAATCAGCTCCATAATAAGTACGGTCTTTCCTACTCCAGCACCTCCGAAGAAGACCTTGAAAAAATAATTAATCATTTAGCATACAAGCTAATATAAATTGATATGAACTGTGCTATTGACCAACTTACCAATTTTACCTCCCTTGGCATATGGGGCGAGAAGATCTACGACCTTGATTCCAGTCACAAGAATTTCTTGCTCGACACCTGGGATTAAACGTACATTTTATAATCCGGCTTCTAATTAGATTAATTATATGGGGTACTTACTCATCTCAACAAACTCTGGAGCTTCAGCGTGGATAGCTGCGAATTTATCAGTGTTCACGGGACCCCTCTCGTCAATTGGTTCACCTGAAATCAGAGCAAATATTTTATTTTTCAAGTTCTGATTTTACTAGTCAAAAAGATTTAAAACATACCAATGACATTAATAATTCGCCCTAGGGTCTCAGGTCCTACTGGAATTCGAATAGGAGATCTGAAAGAGATTTAAGAGATTTATTGAAATTAATAAATTAGGTTAAAATTTTTCTAAATTATTTTAATTTCAATTTTAAAGTCACTCACCCAGTATCGTGAACATTTTGACCTCGAATTAAACCCTCTGTACCGTCCATTGCAATTGTTCTCACTGTATTCTCTCCAAGATGTTGAGCAACTTCGAGAATTAGTCGAGGTTTCCTATTCTGTACCTCAAGAGCATTTAGGATTGGTGGCAGGTTGTCCTCAAATTGTACATCTACTACAGCACCAATTACAGCAGTTACTCTCCCAGATGTACTGAATTTAGGTTTGGCCTGAGTGGCAAAGGTAGTTCTTCCACCTAAAAAAAATCAATTAAAAGGGTTAGGAAACCAAAGTACATTCATATGTAAGCTATATAGGGCTTTTAGCATTTCCTAAAAGAGTTTTAGCAAAAGGTGGAAAGAGATTTGAAACCAATATTATGCAAGTCAAGTGATCTCTAGCCTAAAAATAGACCTAGACTTGAAGCTGTAAGGATTAATAGCAAGCCACACTACATAGATTTGTCGAAAAATGCAATGTAAAATTTTGGATAATTAGTAATTTAGTAAACCATCATTTCCGGGGGGTGCAGGAGGAGGAGGTGGAGGAGGCGGAGTTGTTTTATCCGATGACCCAGGAGCCCCAGGAGCAGAACCAGAACCGGAAACTAAAGGAGAATTTGCTCCCGCATAATAATCAATCTTTTTGGGTGGAAGATTTGGCAAAATTAATTCTGGTCTTCTTGGGGTTGCAACTGGAGAATTTGATGGCTTTTGTGAAGGTTTAGATGCATAGCTCCTTGAACTCTCAACACCTAATGAAGCTATTAAAAATTGCAAATAAAAATGATTAATTAAGCCACCAAAAATACTACAATTTTAAAATAGAGCTGTATGCTACACCTAATTTAAATTAAAACACACACTTGAAAACAAAAATAGTGACAATTACAAGAATTAATTAATTAAAACAAAAACACCCAATTAGCAAAATAAGGAATATCATAAATGCAATTTAAAATTTAAATAGGGATTTTAGCAGGGTAGGATTAACTTTTAAAAAATAGGTAAACTTACAATTGTTGTTTGTTAAATAAATTGAGGCGAGTTTGGACGCATCGTTCGTCTTCAGGGATGACCTTAGTAGGCCGGAACACGACCGGGTGACCTTTCCCAAAGTTGACAACATTTTTAGGTCCTTTATTAATTAGCCGACTCTGAAAAAGTGCTGATGGCTGAGCCTCGATGCCGATCTCAGCGACACCTCCTTCTCCTTCAAATTTGGCTGCGAGAATTCAAAAAAAGGACTCCCGAGGAATTTTAAAGCCGAACTTTTTTAATTAATTGACATTGTAATTGTTAGTAAGTAGTAGTAGTGACTAATTAAGGCTGTGGTGCGATGAATATGGAGCTGAACGGTTAGCCCATTGTTTAAAGTCGTAATTTTAAAGAATATTTGATTTTTGACAATTTATTTCAGTTTGTTTTGAAACACTTTCATTTCGTCACATTTTGTCCTTTTTTGACATCTAATTAATTGACATTTGGAATTGTTGTATTTTTAATTAATACGTGCAATATAATTCATTTTGTATAATTAGGGCAGATTTATTAATAATTAGTTGCAATTTGTCTATTGTTTTTGTTCGCGGTTTTGCACCTAGTTTATAAAAGACTTTGACACTTTCATTTCATGGATTACCGACTAATTAATTAAAATGAACCATCAAATGAATTTTGTGATGGCAGGAGGTGGTGGAGGCTTCTCTGGTGGACCAACTTCAAATGCTCCAATGCCATACATGTTAAATGCACCCCCAACAGGGTAAGTTTCTTTGAAAAACTTTATTTCTAAAATTCTAATTCAAAATTGTATCAAAATGTTTAGGGGGATGCAAATGACAATACCTGGAGGGAATTTGGTGTCAGATTGGACCGAGCATAAATCCCCTGATGGACGTACTTATTATTACAATAAAACTACCAATCAAAGTACATGGGAGAAGCCTGATGAATTGAAGACACCAACAGAGGTTCCGTTTTGATTTTTATTGGTCGAATTAATTGTCTAATTAAACTCTATTTATCTACAGAAATTATTGGCCAACTGCGCTTGGAAAGAATATACTTCAGACCAGGGAAAGACCTATTACCACAATATAAACACACAAGAAAGTGTTTGGACAATTCCTCCAGAGCTCGAGGATCTCAAAGCTAAAATTATTTCAGAAGAACAATTAAGGCTACAATCCTTACTTCCACCAAATCTACCTATCCACACACCCCCAACTTCTACAATGGATTTGAATGCGTAAGATTTGAATAAATATTGAGAATTTAATGCATTTGAAATCTTTTCATTTCCGCAGGCTTATTAAGCAAAATTCCGTTGTAACCTCTTCAGATGCATCTGCAGCTCTTCCAGATTCCTCTAATGACACTTTTAAGAAAGATGATAGCGATGACCAATCTTCCTCGGAAGAGGAGGTAGACGAGAAGAAAGACGAGGTCCCAAAAGTCAAGGATAAGAAGGAAGCAATTGAAATGTTTAAAGAATTGTTGAAGGAAAAGGTATCGTATTTATTTTAAATAAGAATTGGAATTCCAAAGCTAATTTTTATATTTTTTTCAAATTAGAATATTCACAGTACTTCCTCTTGGGATCAGACCTGTAAAATAATTGTAAAAGACCCTCGATTCCGGGTATTAGAAAAGAATAATGAGCGGAAACAAGGTATGTCTTTTAATTAAATAATCTTAAAAGCAATTAATAAAATGAAATTGATCGATTTTCTAGCATTCAATGCGTACAAAGTTCAAAAGCAAAAGGATGAGAGGGATGAGGCTCGGTTAAAAGTCAAGAAAGCGAAACAAGACTTGGAGAAATTCCTATTAAATCATGAAAAGATGACTTCCTATACAAAATACTACAAGTAAAATTAAAATGCTTTAAAAATCCTATTTTTTAAAGCTCAATTTCTGATTTTTAAATCCTCTTTTTTCAGATGCGAAGAAATGTTTAATACCTACGACATTTGGAAGGTAAGAGATCTTAAATTACAAGATGCATTTTTATGCTAATCCCAATGGATCTTACAGACTGTTCCAGATTCTGATAAAAGAGATATCTACGAAGATGCAATAGTAGCACTAGCAAAGCGGGAAAAGGAAGAAGCCAAGATTACCAAAAAGCGGAATATGAAAAAGCTTACTGATCTTCTGGAAGGAATGCCTACAATTACATACTCCACCACCTGGCAAGAGGCTCAACAAATGCTACTGGATAACTCTATATTCTTCCAAGACCGTGAACTCCTTGCAATGGACAAAGAGGATGCACTTCTAGTATTCGAGAAACATATCAAAGAGTTGGAGAAGGAAGAGGAGGAGGAAAAGGAGCTGGAAAAGAAACGTAAAAAGAGAATGGAGAGAAAGAGCCGTGACGGTTTTGTCGTAAGTATTTTTTAAAATATTTTAAACAAAACTTTTGCCGTTTGATTTAATTTTAGTAGGTATGTTAAATATTGCTTATTTCTCTTTTTAGAAATTATTAGATGAACTTCACGATCAAGGGAAGCTAACCTCAATGTCCCTCTGGATTGAATTATATCCAATCATTTCTGCTGATACCCGATTCTCTCAAATGCTGGGTCAAACCGGCTCTAGCCCTTTAGACCTATTCAAATTCTATGTAGAGGACCTGAAATCTCGATATCAGGATGAAAAGCACCTCATTAAAGATATTCTAAAGGAGAAAGGATTTGATGTGACATTATCAACAACATTTGAAGATTTTGCAACTGTAGTATGCGAAGATAAACGTGCAAGCGAGCTTGATGCTGGCAATGTTAAACTGACCTTTAATTCTCTAATGGAAAAGGCTGAAATGAAAGCAAAGGAGAGTGAAAAAGAAGAGTCCAAGAGGATTAAGGGGCTAGTAGTGGAAATGCATGGGTATTTCAAGGAGTTAGGTTTTGATTATACAACCAAATGGGAAGATGCTCGGCTGCAGCTTGAGGACCGAGAAGCATTTAAAGCTCTTGGTACGGAAGAGCTGCGGAGGAAGGTCTTTGACGTGAGTATTTAAATTAAATTGAAATATTTTATGAAAATGTATGTAATTTTCAAATTATATAGGAATATATTCATGAACAAGATGAAACTTGTGCTCACCACCATCACGGGATTAAAAAGGCTAAAAAGAAAGCAAAGCGAAGAAAGCGTGGATCCTCGGAAGATTCCATTATCTCAATAGTATGGATTTTATATTGAATCAAATACGTTTTATTCTAAATATTTATTTTGTAAAAAATAGAATTCTGATTCGGATGCGGATTCCAAGAAAAAGAAAAAGTCAAAGAAGCGAAGAAGGCGTTCCTCCTCCAGATCCGATTCACTTTCAAAATCCTCTTCCGATTCTGACATCAAAGAGTATAGGGAGAAATCCTCCAAAAAGAAAAAGAAGAGCAAAAAGAGGAAAAAGTCCAAACGAGCCCGATCTTCGGTGTGTATCGAGATTGTATTAATTTTTATTGCATTTATTTTTTTCATTTTGTAATAATGATTTTTTTGACTAATTTTAGAGCGATAGTTCCTTTGATGACTCGGATAAGGAGGATAGGGATGGGAAGAAGAAGATTTCAAAGAGTAAATCAAGCGGAAAGGATCGTGGGGGAAGTATAGAGTCTGGTGAATTGTCTGAAACTGAATTGGAGAAACAAAGGGCTATTCTGTTGAGAGAGCTTCAAATGTCCAATGAAGAAGCGATTTAATTGAGAATCTTATAATTTTTGGATTAAAAATCAAGATTTATCCATTGCAAAATGTATATAATATTTATAGGATTTGTACCATTTATTTAAATTTTTCATTGTGACAATATTCTTTCCAAACACCTTGATTGTTGTACTATTAGTGTATAATTATTATAATAATTACTTGCTAATATTTGCTATGTATTAATCCTAAGTTTCTTTTCATTAAAATAATAATAATAAAATAAAAAATACTCGATTCTTATAAGACAAGCTCAATTGAAATTAATTTCCTCCGCCTTTGTCTGCTCCTCTTTCTCGTTCGAAATTGTAAAAAATGCATCTTGAGCTGCAGAAGATCAAAAGGTCACAAATGGGTGTCAATGTTGCAAATCCAGTAGGCAGGAATATCATACTAGTCAATCAATTGTCAATTAACCCTAAGTTGCTTTCAAGAAGCTGCAACTCTCGCTCTAGGAAAAAAGGAGGGTCAAAGGGTAGGTACCAAAAGTACTATGATATTAGGAGCATGTCCCATTAATTTGTATATGAGAGTACTATATACGAAAAATACAGGCTTTAGAAATCACTTTTCTTTTTTACGAACGTGATTGAATGAACATGCTTCACATGATAATATCAACCTATCTAGAACTAATAAAAGTATGCTCTACTGATATGATCTAATTAACACGAAGATAATTAATTTCCAGACATTTGGGGTATTCTAATGCAAGGAGGCATCGAAATCCCATCATCCGGATGATGGGATTCGATCCAAAATGGCAACATTTTGTGCCTAATCCTATCAATAGGTGCAATATACTTATTGTATGAAAGTGATCTCTAGCTTAAATCCCCCCAAAGATTCAATTAATATCAAAATGGTTTGAGTTTGAAATACAGATTTAATATTTTTTAAAAAAAAAATTGGGTTAGATCGACCTTTGAGAAAGATTTAATGCAAGTCCTATTGGATATGATTGACAGATGAACAATGCATATAAAAAAACCCCCTTTCTGAGCAAATTGCACATGTTTGTAAATTGAGGATCAGTGCAAGTGGACTGTGGGTGGTACATGAGAAAAACTAGAAATTTAAAAGGGGTTCAATTTTAAGACCCAATTTATATTTCAAATCTCAATTGCTACACAGAATCTGACACAGCATGACTTTCTCTCTCAAGAGCCCTTGTTAGAATTCATTTAATTTAATCCAGATTTGTGCATCATCCTACCTAAAGGACCTTGAATTAAATGATTTCGAAAAGAATCTTGCAAAAACCTCCAATTTTATGGAGGAAATCTTGTTATTCACCTCACCCCCAGATAATTTCTACAGATAAATCCAAGCTTTCTCGTTTGTCAAACGTTACCGAGTCAGAATGAGAATCGAGATGGGATATTTCAAGTTTTCAATTGCTATTTATGGAAAGTAGCTTAATTAAAGTCAAGTTTTAAGTGATATGCCCAAAAACTTGACCTACACGAAACTAGTACTATTAAAGATTAAAAATGTCTACAATAGTACGGGTAAAGTTTACTAATCCTAAGTTTAAGTTTAAGCTATTATATTGTACCAATAGGTACCATTATAACTTGGAACCTTTTAATTCCTATTGCCAATCTAATAATATACTTAATTCCTACGATTCTGTGCTAGTAGGTAATTTTTCATAAAAAAATGTCTTTATTGCAATTTTTCAAAATTCCAAAACGGTGCACGATGAATTTGCAAAAGGGAAATCTCACTTTTTGACTCATCCGAGTGTCGTGGGGTGCCCCTACTCATTAGGGTTTTTAAGCAACCAGTTCTTCTTGCTCGACTTTTGCCACTTTCAAATTTGCCAAAAAACTACCTACTCTAGAGTAGCTACTCTAAAAACTACTCATTTAAATTTTAAAACGTTAAAAGAGATCCTTACCTAGGACATTTTCGAAATTCACGAGCACGACTTGGACCGTTACAAACCTTAAAGCTTGCCAGTTTGGGGGAAGCAACCTAATCCTTAGATCCTCAATTATAACTCTTCCTCGAAGCAATTATGATTTATTATGTTAATGCCATTGAGTCATGTTAAGTGGCAATTTAAGTGTTTATTATCTAAAAAAATTGCATGTTAAGTGGCCTGGTCAAGATTACTCTCAAGAATAATCCCCAAGTCGAGATTACGCCTATAGCTAGGATTGGGGTTAGGATTTTCCAGAAAGAAAGTATTTTATTATGGGTTCAATTTCCAGACAAATTAGCCCTTTCAATTTTGATTCTTTGAAATCCCCCTGCATCAAAATTTCAATTTTTTTTTACATAACATGTCGTAAATTAGGCAGCTATTACCACGAATCCTTTCCCCCTAAAGGGATGCGTCAATTTACTGACTTAATTGTACCCTTTGGCTATTCCAAGTCAAATAGCTTCCCTGATACATTAAGTCTCACAAGCTCAAAAAACAAATTCCTCCACTTCCTCTGAATTTCAGAAATTTAATTTATTGGCTTTTTCAAGATTTCCCTTTCTTCCTGTCTTTCGAAAATGCGATAATACTCATTTAAACCTCTTATGAGATTGACTGCCTGACATATTCTCTCTCTCTATTTCACGAGTATGGTACCCACAATATGCCAATTTAGTAACTGACTTTGTAAATTATAACTGTCAAACCTTTAATACTCTGAATATACTAATTAAATAAACAAGGGGAGCATATTCCTATAAAAAAGAGAGAGAATTTACCTCCGAGCTACGAGCTCTTTCCCCCCATAAAATTACACAGAATTTTGGAGATTATTTTACAACAATACTAGCGTATAGATACGGATATATTACAATTTCCTATGAGAAATTGTAATTTCCGTTCTTTGATGCATAAATTTCTGAAGAGGAACTCCCTTCAGGCTTCCTTTCAGAAGATATTGCTACCAATTAGATAATGTTTTTGAAATCCCATTAACCATCATTTATTTTGAGGAGGATTTGTGCACATGATTTGAATTTCTGAAATTCTGAAGCTGCCTCAAAGTAAAATCCATTATGAAATAAATGATGAGTGCTTTTATATTTAGGTAGGTTCATAATCTTTATGGCTTGTGTAATATGCCGACATTTTAAAGATTACAAAGACCACTCTCGTACTATTTATTCAAAGTTCCACTTCCAACCTTTTCGAAAAGATGACAAACAAAATTAGATTAGGCCATGTGTACCTAAAATTATTTTTAAAATAAGCACGGGTGGAAAAATAATATTTGTGAATTACCAATTCTCCACCCACAACCCTTTTTATGAAAACACCGTTACATTGTAAACGGGGGGTAGGTAATGTAAGCTTTGATTGACTAGACATAAAGGATTTGCAAAGGATTTGGGCGATTTGCAACTAACCTATCTCAAAATCTGTCGCAAGATCATGGATTTACTCCTCTCAGAATTATCATCCTTGTCAATTCGATCATTCTCAGTGCTTAAAAGCATTATTAACTTGTTGTTAAATCTAGAGTTTATTATTTGAAGCTTATTACTCGATTCTCTCTCGAGTAATCTAGCCCAGTAATAATTCGCATGTAATAAGGATAACTGACATGAGCTTCCTCTCCTCGCTAATAATCATCTCGCCCTTTTGAAATGTGGTAGGTTATTTCTCATTTCATACCTCTCTTACCAAAACAAATCCGGTACAGCGTACTTACTTATAAGAAGTTATAATACTTTGCCCCGGGAGGAAGTGAGATAAATAAGGCTAATGTAAAGTGACATGTTCATTTCATACTTAATTCGAGTTTTCCCATAAGTTCTTATTTAACTTGGCAGATTCGAGATTCTTTTAGAAGTTTAGACAAGTCAAGCCTTTGGGGAAATCTGAATTTTTATACGCTGAAATAAGATGGATCTTTCGAGTACTGCAACTCCAGTTTGATTAGGAGCGAATATATGCATTATTATTTAGGATTAGTTCCATATTCGGGCTTATTTGAGATCACATTTTAAGGATATGTGACTTAAATATGCTTTTGCTTTAAATCAATAAAAGAATCAAAGGTTTTACTTTTGACTCTCACTTTTAAAATTTAATCTTAGGGTACCTACTACCCAGTACCTACTTGCTTAATAAAAATGCGCATCACAATTCACAATCAATGATATTGATCAGGATTCAGGATGATTATTTTGTTTTTTGGGGGATTTCTATCCAATCCTCCTGATATACGTGACTTTTAAAAAGGACCATCAAAAGTTGCAGATTCACGGAAATCTTGTTTGCGACTCGTTAAAAAGTTTAACGATGAGCTTCTGTTGATCTTTAGATTATACATTGAAACAAAGTTTGTAACACTTACAAGAGGGTAATTACTAGCATTTATATATTGTTTGTGAAAAGGTTCATCAAGTTTTGTGAGATCTTCACTGATTTTTCATTGAAAGAATAACATCCTGATTACTAGATTAGAGTTATCGTAGTTCGTACTACAATTTAAAAGGGGTCTTTTACAAAATTTCTAAATTCCTTATTTTATTATTCATGTTTTGATGGGGTAAAATCCTGCAAATTAGAACTAAAGCTAAACTTTAGCATATAAAAGCTTTTGGCGATTTGGCATATTCCAGAATTTACGCATCAAACCCTTTGCCAATTTTAAAATCAAAGCTTTCAAATCTTCAACCCCAATTTTTAGTTAATTAATGGGTGAACATGTATAGGCTAAAGGTCTTATACGAGTTCTATTCGAGTGCAGTGTAGAATTGGGATTGCAAATTTGCACATTATTGTAAAACACACCCAAGCTAGGATTTATTCAATTCACATTTCGCACTCCTCGCGAATTTTGCATACAAATAAAGCAATTATCTATCGAATCTGAGAAAGGAATTTGAGCAATTAACAGTACTTTATCTTTCCAAATACTGGTAACTGACTAATTACAATTTCAGGGCTTAAGGGCCATAATAAAATGCAGTTGGAATCTTTAAATTCTCTCATAATTCCTTCTCAATTGACCCTTGAGGCTTGATAAATAGGGATTTTGTATTGAATTTCAAGTTCAACGATAATGGGGTAAGGCAAATTACATTTTAAATTTAAGCTTATTTATACGATTTCATTTACATTTTTATCCGACACTTTCTCCTGATTATTCTACCCCAATTCATTTGATCCTCCTTAAATCCCTCCTTGTCCCTACCCCAACAATTCCAAGATTTGCCCATTTAATGGCACTCTATAAGGCAATCTCAGGATCAAGATTTAAGGTCAGCTCTCTTGAGGGAAGATAAGGGTGTCAATTTGGGAAATTGGGAGAGTTCTAGGGTTGTAAAGCTTTCAATCCTGAATTAAATAGCAATCTTCACAGTCTCCATAAATAATCCTCTTATTAACCCCAGAGGAGTGCACTGTGCAAGTGCGAATTAAATAAATAACTGATATGCATCCCAATTTGATAATTGCATGCCCTATAGCTTGGAGCATATATGTTCTTGTTTAAATTATATGTCATTTGGAAGGGGTGAGGAGATTTCTCGGGATTTGTGAAATTAGCAAATTCATTTTACAACATGGCATAAAGGTTAACATGATCTGCAAACACGCGGAAATAATTGGGAAATGATATATCTGCATTTCCTAGATATGAATTATAGTATTTTACAAATATGGGTCGAGGGAAATTTAATTATATTAGGATCTCTAGGAAATCACTCCAATTTTAATTGGATTAAGGTGGTTGTTGACTTGTGCATTTTAGGTTGATCTTGAAAATGCTTTCCTGTGAATTCACTCCTGATTAGGGTAGGTTGAAACACTCTCTCTTTTAAAAATGGATTAATTTTAAAAGGATTTTTTCCAATTTCCAAATAACGCCCTTATCAAGTAATATATCATTAAAAATCTGCTCAGCTCACCCCCTTAATTTAAGGGCCAGCTCCCATTACTGGTATTAAATTGAAACTCTTCATTAGAAATGCATTGATCCACCCTGACCTTATATGCACACAGGCAACCATATCATTTATCTCTAATTTAAATTGTTTCCTTCGATGGGCTAAATGATACTTTTGTTTACTAGCTCATATTTTGCACAAGATGCAAGATCAGGATCAGACCTGATCAGGTTTTGCAGTTAATTAAGGTAGTGCAAGT
>JAAZTK010000863.1:0-16851 GCA_036507255.1 Megalothorax incertus
TTTTGCCGTGTAATATCTCATTGGAAAGCTATTAATTAGGCCTATTCAATGGTCTAGGTGCCCGAATTTTTTATTCGGGCTTATTCCTCTAGTTAAATATTAAAATAATGCTATCAAGTTTCCTCCACTTTCTCGACTTGCGAAGAAAGTTGAGGAAACTTGGCTAAAATATAATAAAAATCTATATTTATAATAATTAGAATTTATACGGCTCCACACTTGAGCAAAATCAAGTGCAGATTCTTAAAAACGTTTTAAACGTTCGATTCCGTAAATTTTGGGGAAATGTCATCTAACTTTGACTTTTTGGGTTAATTTGGCCAAAATTCTACTTACATTTTACAATTGCAATGCATACATTTGCAAATACACATTCCCAGATATTTGCATAATTCGGGTATATATTATATTTGTGCCTATACTTGTATATCAAATTATCGATATGCATAATTGCATATTAATGATATTATACATGCATATTTTTGCAAACGTTTGAGTCTGAATATTTCTAGTATTATCTGATTGAAAATAGGAAAAGCATATTTATCACAGGAAATCATATATTTCTTTTAAAATAGCATCCTATGATAAATTAAGGTATTTTTTTGCATATTTTTTGCAAACGTTTGCAAAACCGTTTCTTTTGCCTGTTGCATAAAAAAACGTTTATAAAACGTATGGGGGGATATTTCGCGCCAATCCAAACCCCGCCAAATCCCCAAACAAAAAACACAAGGAACTTTGTCCGTTTTAGCCCGGTAAAAAAAAGTCAAGAAATCGACGAGAACCTTCCTCAGCAGTCATTACACCACCGACCACCGACAACTCAACAACTACCACCCTCTTGGACACCTTCAACCACCCCCACCACCTTCACAACTCTTTTATTTGAGGTCATTACTCATCCTACCTAAAAACTACCTGTGTACACTGACCAAATTAGTCATGAAACCTTCACCAACAAATTCACCTGTACCTCCGGCTGACAATACTCCCTCTGAGGTCGACACCGACAAGATGAAGGCGGCTGTAGTGGCCTCCACCAACCGTGACCAAGAGGAGCCACTCCTCCGTGAGAACCCTCGACGATTTGTCATATTCCCAGTCCAATATCACGATATTTGGAAATTTTACAAAAAGGCGGAAGCCTCGTTTTGGACCGCCGAGGAAGTTGACCTCTCAAAGGTTTGACCTTAATTAATACCTCCTAATTAATTGCTAATTATACCATCTAATTAATTGTGACAATTATAGGATCAAAAAGATTGGGAGAGCCTCAAGGATGACGAGCGTAAATTCATATCTCATGTCCTCGCCTTTTTCGCTGCTTCTGATGGCATTGTACGTTGTTTATTTTTAAATAATGTCATTTTTTAATTGTTTTTTTACACCTCCAGGTCAATGAGAACCTTGTTGAGAGGTTTGGCCAGGAGGTGCAGGTGACTGAAGCCCGTTGCTTTTATGGGTTCCAAATTGCAATGGAGAATGTCCACTCTGAAATGTACTCGCTCCTCATCGACTCTTACATCAAGGATCCTCAGGAGAGGTATTGTTTTTTAGCTAATTAAAGAATGCTCTATATTAACTAATTAACTGTTATTCAATAGGGATTATTTATTCAACGCAATTGAGACAATGCCCTGTGTTAAAAAGAAGGCGGATTGGGCTCTAAGCTGGATTTCTTCCGAGACAGCATCCTTTGCTGAACGAGTGATTGCCTTTGCTGCTGTTGAAGGTATATTCTTCTCTGGAAGTTTTGCCTCAATCTTTTGGCTCAAAAAACGTGGACTTATGCCTGGACTTACCTTTAGCAATGAGCTAATTAGCCGTGATGAGGTAGGTCATTCAAAATACATTTGTAAATTAAAATTTTGGCTAATTCTTTTGGTTTCTTTTGAACTTTCAAGGGTCTACATTGTGACTTTGCTTGCCTAATGTTCAAACATGTTGTTCACAAGCCTGGAAAGGATAGGATCCTTCAAATCATCAAAGAAGCAGTTGAAATTGAACAAGAATTCCTCACAGAGGCACTCCCTGTCAATATGATTGGAATGAATTGTGGTCTGATGAGGATTTACATTGAATTTGTGGCGGATCGTCTCCTCCTTGAGCTCGGTTGCGAGAAGGTAGGATTTAAAACCTATTTTTAATCACTTTTTGAAGATTTTTTAATTTTTTTAGTCAATTTTAGAGGTGATTTAAATCCTTATTTGTTTTATTTGTTTTTTTAAATTGCAGTACTACAATTCTGAGAACCCTTTTGATTTTATGGAGCATATTTCCCTCGAGGGTAAGACGAATTTCTTTGAGAAACGTGTGGGTGAGTATCAAAAGGCTGGGGTCATGTCCACTAATAAGGAGGACCTCAAGTTTACCCTTGATGCAGACTTCTAAATGAATACTGTCTGAAAGAATCTGAATACCTACTACTCGTACTATATGCAATACAGTATTTTTTAGAATATACGGCTTAATTAATTAATTATTAGGTAGAGTTCTACATACTTTTTCTAATTGAACAAAAGTTCCTAAATTACATTATACTCTTGTACTCTCATCATAAGCAATTAATTGCAATTATTAATTATTTAAAACATAGGTTAAGCTTTAGGGTTTACCTAATTATATAGATTATAGACAATAAACTTATAGGTATAACTTGTATAAGCCAGCAAATTATATAAGTACCACTGCCAGATAAATGCTACATCTTTACATATACCTAAAATTTAGGTCCTAAATTAGATAATTTCTAAATGTGGAAAAAAGATGAGTTTTTGTAAATAGCCTTAAGAGTATAGTTTTTCAAATATACTGCCTTTGGATATTTGAAAGTGCCTACTGCAATGTACAAATAGATAGGTAATTATAATTAAAATGAGTTGGATCTTTGATTTAAAAATTCAAAAAAGTCAAAGGTAGCCATCCTCAGTCACTTTCGAGAAGGATCTCTTTGTACAAATTCAGGAAATCCTAATTTACCCTATAATTGTTCATATAAAAATTAAAAACTCTTCAAGGAGGAGGTTGATCTTGAGATTCTTGGGGTTTTTCTAATATTTTACAATTTTTATAGTGTTAAACTTAAATATATATTTCTATCTAATTTGTAAGTAATTCAAATTGCATTATTTATGAAGGTTTGGGGGTTAGGATTTAAAAAAATAACAAGTCATTTGATAATTATATGAATCTGTACTAGTGTATTTGATGTAGGTAACTTTACAAGGTTCATATCTTCTCGGGTAATTATTCTAGAATTTCTTATGATATTTATTCATATTTTATTATTTTTACAATTAATTACTATTTGCAATGTATCTTAAATAATCCTAATTATTTCATACACTTACCTGCTCCTAATTGAATCTATTCTCAAACATGTAATACGAGTATTGTATTTTAAGGCTATTCAAAATATAGGTAGGTATTTTAATAAAGATTTTTTGATAAATTTATATTTTTAGATTTTGGACTTTCTTCCATGTCATTACCCTATCTTTATATTCCTATTTCCTAGTATAGAGAGTCTCAGGTTTGACGCTGCAGATATAAGCTATTAATATAAGGTTGTAAAAAATATAATCGATATAAGTTAGGATGCTAGATCAAAATTGCATTTTTCTTGGGTGCCGAGGATTGACGTTGAATCAAAGTAGAGCTATTATGATATTATATGATCAGATAGTAGGTAGTCATCAGTCTAATGTTTCTCCCCTTCAAAAATGAACCTTTATCTTTATACTATGTTTGTAGAGGTATATGCATAAAGCAATCCAATTTATCTCCCCTCATTTTTAGATACCAGCCACTTTTGAGATTTTTTTGGCATTCTGAAAAAAGCACCATAAATCTTCAATGTCGAGATCCTCCTCCTCGGCTCCTGCTGCTCCCTTCCTCATCTTTTAAATAAAATGGGAGGAGCAACTGATTATATTATATTAGGGATATTTATCAGCATTTTAATATGATAATATCCGCTCCAAAATGACTCTTGTGGGAAGCATTTTCTTAAAAAATATGAACAATATTTGCATTTTGCATTTTGCATTTTTATTATCTCTTTTGTATTATAGGGCTCTGTCAATGGGTAAATTGGGATGAAAAAGTGCCAATTCTCGGGCTATGAAATTGTATTCGATTCTTAATTTCTTATTATGAGATAGGAAAAGACAAAGTTAATTGCATTTTACAGCCCGAGGTAGTTATTTATTGTATTTTAAAGAAGCATTCATAATGCCATTTTTTAAAATTTAAATGATTAAATTATGCTTACAATTATGCTTTAAGGTGTGATGCAATTAATGGAACCCTTTCTCTTTTAAGGACAATGCAAACCTGTTAATGCCATTTAGATATTATCTCATTTTATAAGTCTCAAAACTCATAATCTATACAATTTACCTATTAATATTTTTAGGGAATAAAATATAAATTTTTTGGGTATTTTGTTAGGCACATTTGGGGGAAATTGCGGCAAAGCACCCGAATTCGGGTTTTATTTTTGCGCATGAGAAATGCAATTCGTTTAAGAACCCGGGATTTGAAATCATCTGCGGGTGAAATATCATTTTAAAAATTAATTCAAGGTTAATTTACTTTTAAAAGAAATATTATATAGGAAAGTTAGCAATTTGAAATTTTGAATTGAATATCAGTAGTATTAAAATAATAATTAATTGTTCTCAAATTACTCGACTAAAGCATTGAACTTCAACCTTAAGACAAGTGGCCTTGAATTATCAGTTTAACTTTACAATAATAATATATAGCGATATAAAGACTGAGGAAAGTGAGTATCCTAACTGGAGTGTCCTTAAACTTTAAACTTTAAAGCATTGAATGTACAATTGTTAGTTTAAATGTCAAAGACTTTTGTGGGGAGAAAGTGAGACATAAAAGTTGGATTTTATTCATCTTAGGCATATAAATTATGAATTAAATATTGACTTGACCTTGCACTTCAAACCTATCGGTATATGATGCATAAGTGTAGATATTGACATGTGATCAGTGATACACTGATAATAATTAAAAGTTTGATGAAATTAAGCATTAAGAATTGGAGGTCAAAATCATATTGATAAAGTCCGAGTAGATTTGAACATTGCAGAGCTGAGATGATTTAAATTTTTAAAGGGCCATTCCTCTCAAATAGCTTTGAAGGTAAGCAATATATCTTTATCGCAAATTTATTAATTGGATTATTGGACAGGAATTAATAGGATTATGTAGTACAAGATATTCGAGATTTATTGCATATATTTATAAAATCTTGGTTGCATAAGCCATAAGTAGGTGCAAAAAGAATGGAATTAACCAGTATTAACCAGACTTTGTTAAATAATAATTGGGAATCCGAATGATTATTTTTGAAGCAATTACAAATAGATACATAGATATAGTAGGTATTAATAAGACGCATCGACTTACGCATGAATCATTAATAATCGGCTAAAAATTAAAAATAGATATTTTTTCTTGGAGTCAGAAGCTGAAACTCGTTAAATAAGTATAAACAAGTCGATTAATATTATCTTGGAATAAATTAGGTGTCTATTTTTAAGTTGGAGTAGTAAGATAATTACTCAAAACCTCAAACCTTAAAAAAATGAATTTTAAGCCCATTAATGATTTAATCATTCAATGAATACCTCATCTCAGATAGCTCTGAACACTCATCTGCTATTAATACAAATATACAATATGATAATGATTTGAATAACATATATTACAGCGCTAATTAACTAAAATATGGCCTTATAATTTTATTGTACTTTTCCGCATTCAAAAATTTAAAATGCCTACATAATACACGTAATACATACTGATAGTGATAAATTTACATTATTGAATTTCACTTGAAAGACTATTGAATGGATATACAGATCTGTAATTCCAGAATCAGATCATATAGAAATAGAATATAATTATAGATTGAATTTCAATCTACATATATATTTTTTCATTTCAATCATTGAAATGAAATGATATTCTTAGAACTCTTAAAGCATAATGAAATTCCTCGTCTTTTTAAACTCCAATTTATTGAATTTATTCACTTGAATAAATATCGTAATGAATAGAATTCGGGGAAGAAAGAATTCCATCAAATTACTCCATTTACCCCGAATCCAGGTCCAGAATCCAACCCTCCAGGGCTTAATATATTTATTTCTATTATTGTATTATTGAATACTGCATTGATAACAAGTGTCTCAAGGTTAAAGTGGACATTGAGATAGGAGGATATTGTATTTTCAATTTTGTATTGTCAATGACAAGGAATAGGTCGGTGTCTAATTTTAGAAAGTGGAGGAAAACCCATCAAAGCTCTGAATTACAACCAGCTCTGGCCTTGTCCTTTAAAAGTTCAAATTTAGACCTTTGTACTACTATTACAATACTATACTACTTAATATTCATTGTGCCTCGTACTCTAGATTTAACTGCATTCAACCTCTATTTTTAGACCCGATAATTGCGCACTTAATCTACACCTAAATAAATGTATATTATATCTTAATTCTATTGTAGATCTTCAAATTTGAATGCAGTGCACATTATGCATAGAATTAGACGATGGCTGATCCTCCAAGTCATAAATCTTTGCAAATGTGCACACTCAGGCTGGTGCTGGTCTTGAAGGGTTCCAGGGAGGCAATCCATCAGGGAAGTGCATTAGGAGGATATATTTAACACATTCTAAGGGGAAAAATGCTCATTTTTATGCTCAATTTGGCCTTTTGTTATGTCACACAATTCGAAATACTTTCAAGGAACTCCCTCGAGCTCTTTTCCTCAGGAGGGAACCTACCATGAAATATTTCGAAGCGTCTAGCAAAGGTGAAAGCAACCCTTAAGACTATATCTGATTCTGTAGATAGAATTCTGTATGTAAATATATGGTGGGTGCGTTTTATGGGTCTCTTCAAATGACACGGCGAGTGTCAAAAGCATCCCTGCATAATTCCAGGCTAAGGGTTCAGAATTACAATATCCTTTACAGATCCAGATCCAGACATATCCTTCCAGGATATGTCTGATCCGCATTATTTCCTATGTAAAAGTGAAGATATCTTCAAATCTTAGAGAATCGAGACATTTCCCCAATTCAGCAACGCCAGATATACCCAATATCAATTCTTTACAAAGAGTTTTGGGATCTGGATTCCTGGAAGTGCAAGACTTGATTTTATAACGGCCATTATCTTCCAAAAAACTCTATAAAACTGGAGATTTGAATCCAATGTCTTACTTTCTCTTTCAGATAACATTACTTTATGCAATATATCCGTAATATTCCATATATTCCTTCGTAGATTGAGATATCACCCGAATTAAGGCTTAAATGTCATCTAAAACATTTTTAGCCAGTTCTCTCAATTTAAGAAAAAAAGGGCTATATAGTATTCGGTATGTCCATCCGTCTGTCTGTCTGTCATCACTCTAACTCACGAACGCTTTAACCGATTGACTTCAAACTTGGCACATATGACCCCCATGACCTCGAAGATGGAGGTCAAAGGTCAAAGGGCGCGGAAAATTTGAAAATTTGAAATTTTCACCGTTATGTATTCTTATGGGAGATAAAAATCAAAATGCCGGAATGTGAGATTGGGTGGGCGGGAAATTTGAATTTTGGAGGGAAATTTGAATTTTGGCGGGGAATTTAAATTTTAACAAGAAATTTCTTGATAAGATCAGTTTAATTTAACATTCTTTTAAAAAGAACGGGCTTTCTACACGGTTTACCCGTTTTATTATATCTATATCCCTATATATCTGGAAGATCACATCAAGTATATGCAAATTTGTGGAATAAATCCGAAATTCGGAAAGGATTTGCAAATTCTTTTTGGATTTGATTGGCTCTTGTAGCATATATAAGTAAGCTTAAGGCTTGAGCTCATCTGATTGATTGGATTTGAGAAGAATCCACTATATCCCCCATTCAAAGCCATTCTTTCTATATAACTTAAGGATTTCCCCCTGGGGGGATTAAGGGCCACTACACTTATACTTATACTTAGTAGGATATTTGCACTTTGCGAAGATATTTCTGAATGGATAAACTTTTCCTTTGATCCCATTATTAATGCTCCACCTACTAGGTATCATCTATAATATTTATATGATATGTAGGCCATATCTACGAGTAAATAAAGCTGTTAGGCCGGCTTTTTATTGACAAAAAGCACAAATCTTTTCAGCCTCAGCTTCGGCCCAAGCTTTTAATGCGAATTATTCCCAAAATAAAGTCAACATTCTGGAATTTAATGCAATTTAATGCTTAAAATAGACCATCTTTTTCTTATACGAGTATAATCTCTCAATTTCTATACTTTTCAATGGGTATTTAATTTTATTGATGATTATTCCGCGTGGGTTGATGGACATTTTGTTCAAGTGGCCTTTCAAAAGATCCTTAAACTTCCATTTGATCCCCTATCCTTTTGTGCCCATCTTCATAATAGAAATCTTATAAAATATAAATTTATGCTCAAAATATCTTGAGCATAAATGCATAAATTACAGAGTAGATACCCTTTTGCTAGACTAAAATAAAACTCAAAATCCCTCAATGTCCCTTGACTTTTAAATCATATCATATTGGAAGATTAAAGATTGAGGAGACATTGAGGACATTGAGGGCAAACTTTTGTCGTGGGTATTTTTAAAAAAATGTTAAATTCCATCCAAATATCCATTACAAGGCTCCATGCATTATTCAGCAGTTGCAATGACTCTTCTCTTCAAAGTCCCTCTCCAGGAGCAAGTTTGAATAAATTATAACCCTTCAAAAGTCAACCTGAACATGTATTGTACATATGTGAATACCTGCTCTTTTTTGGGCTGGATAAAAGATCATAAAGGACATGTTGGGATTCGGGAATTCACCTTTATTTCAGCTCCGTTTTTTGTTCATATTCCCCCCGCAGAAATCCCAACCTACCGCCCTTATCAAACTCAAAATTCTTGGTGCTTTTGCCATTTCGTGCAAATATGCATTCCGCATTCCTCCTTCTCTGCTACATAAATAATTAACATGTTTAAAGTGAGCTAAATTTAAGTGGTCTGGCCTTGGACGTATCGATTAGTAGAAGCTTTTAAAAAACCCACAAGTATTCACTATTCCTAGTACAATACCTACTTATTAAGGAAATGCACCATTTAAATTACCTGCATTTTGAACTTGAGACATTTTAAAGGTAGGTATTACTGTATACGATACAATGGTATTAATTCGATATATCCATATTAAGCGTTAAAGGTTTCATTCTTGAAATAATTTGCGAATTTAAATTGATTTTTGCAATGCAATGCCCAAATTCCAATCCATTGGAAATCCGAAATACTTATTCAAAAATCTTTTAAATGCTAACTTCCACTAACTATCGTATACGTGCTAGTAGTACTATGTAGTAGCAGTATATCCGTCGTATATTTAATTGAAGATATCAAATACCAGCATTTAATGTGGCATTCAGACAATCAGCCCAATAAATAATTTATGGTGTCAATCGTAAAAAGAATGGAATCGATTTAATGAATTTAGCACATTTTTAATAGGCCAAGTCCAACTCTAGATGTGATAAATTAATAAATATAATATAATATATTTAGAGGTTGAGTTGAACTTGAAATAATCATAAAAAAACAAAAGCTTCACTTTCCCCAGGCTTCCTTTGTTAAATTAGAAATTAAATAGGAAGCTAGGTTGACCTATTTAACCTACCTATAGGTACATAGATATCTATCCTCCGTAATGGTCTTCTTCCTCGCAATTTGTAAATGAGTACCTACCTACTCTTCGAATACTAATGCATTTTAAATAGGCAGTCTTGCAATTAACTTTGCATTTAAATTTTTAAAAGCATCTTCAATTTGAATTCTGGAATTTAATATTTGCTAAATTCTACAAAATGTATACTTTCCTTTGAGCTTCTATTGAGAAGAGTATTGACTTTTCTTATTGTATTTCCTCAAAGTATTTAAAACTCTTGACTCTCTTTTGCATTTTTAATGACTCCTCTCTTATACTTCCTTCCTTTTTCTTCTTTAATAATTGAGCAAACTTTTTGTGCTAATGCTTATTTTATTCTTATTGTTATAAGCCTACCGACCGCTCCAAAAGTGCAAAACTTTTGATATTAATTGGGCCAGGAGGTTGCTGTAGGCTGGTGACTGGAGGAGGAGGTTGGAAGAATTCTCTTTGAAAAGTCTTTGACATTTCCTACTCGGTCCACGGAGAAACCTTTTTTTTATATAATTTAAGCTTCAAAACTTTATACGGCCACCCTCCACTCCTCGACTCTTTCCTCGCAAAAAGATAGTTTAAAACTAAATATTAGTCTGGTAGAAAAAGCATTGTACCTACTTGTATTACTTATGCTACGAAATATCCGTATGACCATATAATACAATATCAAGTTGGTCAGCCAAATAAGACGAATTCCGCTTCAATGGCCATGTAAAATGCATATGCAAATAGACAATTCAACTTTCATTCATACCTTACCTATTACAATTCTTAGATTTACATTTAGTTGCTTTAATTATCGAATCCGATTCCGATATGCATATATTGTTATTTAGCATAGAATAGACTAAGCATATCCGCTTTATATGTATAATCAAATTTTGGGGGAAAGTGTTCTGTCAAGTGTAAATTTAGAGTTAAAAAGGGCAACCTTCCTATCTTTCAAGGCTAATTAATCCCAAATCTTAATTATACTTTCAGATTTCAGAAATTCAGAATATAATTCAAATTCACTTGTTTTTAGATAGTGAATTAAATGGAAATTGCCAAAAAGGGATGAATAAATCTGTTGGGCAAATAAAACACCCCGTTTTTTTGCGTTTAAATCTCTCGTAAATATATTTACATAATTCTTCCCGGCTTGATTTGTAGCGAAGCTTCCCCTTTATAGGCATTATCTGCAAGCTGATCTAAAAAGAAGTATCCACTTTTTCCTCGGCGAATAAACCCTTCATAGCCTCTTAAATCAAGTGGAAAACTTTGCCCATTCTTTTATTCTTGGGCTGGCCATAAGCATTTTTTAAAAAAAGGCCGGAAGAAGAGTTATATTGGACAAAATGTAGTTGGAGATTATTTATAACTGTGATTATAAAGAGAGTATCCCTAAAAGAGTTGTTATAATGTTAGAACCCTCCCCCTTATGAATTTATGATTATATGGCCAGAGTTCTCGAGCAAAACTTGCGATAATTCCTTTCAAAATTAGTTTGCCAAATGTTCCTCGGTTTGTAAGACATTGTATTTCACTGAGGGAGGCTCTTAACACTCATAAAACTGGAGTTACATGAGGGGTAATGGATTTAGATGTCATTTCCGGTGGAGTTGTCCACGGGGAAGGCGTCGGTGCGGAGGTCTCGGAGCTGAATTAGGTTTCTGACCATCTTCAGCATCTCCATTTCCTTGCTCAAATCCCCTTGAAATTACTTGTGGATTATCCAGCCTAGATTCCTCCTACTCCTCCGAATCTCAATTAAAAAAAAGGCTCCTTTGATCTTCCTTCTTCTGGAGGGGACTCGAGAATCCCTTTATCCAGGCTCCCTCAACTCATGTGTAATCCTCCTTTTGATTATATCCTCCAAAGTACTAATATATAGCTCTTCAACCTAAGAATTCTCAAGAATCTCATGTAATACTACTCATAGTACTGGAATATAATATATCTCGTATGAAAACTCGTATTATTTCAAGCTGGAAAAGTTGTGCTCGTTAAAGAATATTAAAGTAATTGGAAATATAGGGTAATCAGGGTGTTAGAGGGGAGGTGAAAGATGAAAAATTAGCTAAATTGCTACACCCTTCGCTCTTTGAGGAGGAGGAGGCGGAGGAGCCGAGGAGGAGGAGATGGAAATTAGGCTTTGGAGGAATCTGGAGTTAAAAAAAAAGTTTTGCAATCCTCCTATCTTGCTTTACTTATATAAAAAGTGTATTAATTTAAGGAGGATTCGCAAAAGAGCTAATTTAAGTTTGCCCTGCAAAAAAAAGAATTGCAAACGCCCTTCGCCCAACGAGTTAACTCGCAAAAATAAGAGCTATGTAAAGATTAGCCCTGATTTACTCGATAAGATTAAAAAAGCAGTATTTTTTTAGAGTCAATTTAAGCTCATTTTGCTCCAAAAAGTTTGTTAATTTTTCAGGAAAAATTCTAAAAAGATCAAGGGAATGAAATTAGGAATCGCAAGTCCTCCAATATAGCTTTTAGGAACAAATTAACCTTTAAAGTAGTATAGGATGCCTAGTATTCTAAGGATAAGTAGGATATATATGATCCAAGTTCAATTTACTAATAGTTATACACTTGCTAATCCTATTTAAAAGTGTGAAGGCAGCTATTTAAGACAATTACTATCAAATAGTATTAGAAAGTTTGACGGATGAGAACTCTTATTGATAATACAGATAGCTAATTGGCGAGTCACGCTTCGCAAATTTAAACCTTTCGCTCTCGAATTCACCTGAATTTATTTAATTCATTTACTAGTATTGTACAAAGCTCAACCTCAGGATAAAATGGTTCAACTTTTGTCTTAAACTCTTTTAAACCATTATTTGTTTACCTGATTCGCTTCAAAAACCCACACCAGAAGCTACACAAATCTCAAATCCAAATAGGAATCACTACAAGTGAAAGTATAGATTTTTTAACCACAAACTCACAGACCTAGTTATTTTTTTGCACTTTTTCCACCCTCAAATCTCAATCAAATTGAATTATTGAACCTTAGCCATGAAATACAATGGTCACAAGACCTTTCTAAATCCAAAATCATTTTGTCAACCAAATTGGACCCTTATAATAGGACCTTATATTGTACTATTACTAGATACTTGTACTATTACTAGATCCTATCTTAATCCATTGGATTGCAATAAAATATAAAATTATATTCACTCCATAATCCACCAAATTCCTTATCTTAGCCAATTGCACCCAGATTTGCCATATATTTTAACGCTTATTATGAAATTAACTCTAATATTGCATATTGATATCAGGCTATCTAATACTACTATTAGTAGATATTAGTTAAGCTATATGGCCTATATTTTAAGCTTACTACTTCTACTACAAATCGAGAGCTAAACTTTGGGATTTGTGTAATTTCAAAAGAAGATAATCATTTGAATTCCAGCTTCCCCTTTTGTCTGATTAAAGTGCTTTGTTTATGTCCAAAGCATCTTCATCTTGGACTTGGAGGAGTAAGGTTTGGGTCATTAAGGGCCCAACCCTCGCAGAATAATTATCTAAATCCCCCATCACAATCACCCACTTCCATCTATTTTACTCTAATAGCCTCAAACTTCATTCCAAATGCATTAGCTTAAACTACTCCAGATTAGATAAACTCCAAATCCAGACCTAAGGAAGATTCACTATCTCTCCAGAAGTTTAACAAAGTTCCACTACACCTATCAGTATATCTACCATTGTAAATGACTTGGAATTAACTGAGAAAGTAACCCTAGGTATCCAAATTTTATGTATTTTGAGATTATGTGGGTTTTAAAATGGCCCTACAAACCGTCTTTAAAAGCGATATTTTGCGAGACGAATCCAACCGCTAATTAACAAAAGCATTTCCTCCATTAATCCTACCCTATTATTTCAATTACTCCATTTATTATAGCTTAGAATTAATGCTAAATAAACGGCAATTATTTCAAATCATTCATTTTATTCTATTTTATTATCCCAATTTGCAATAGTGCTAATTTCTAAAATCCCATTCGATTCCTAAGCTAATTCCCTACCTAATTATATGTATTTAGCCTATCTTTATTTCCTGGTCTAGTACGTTCATCCGCACCTAATTTAACCATATTCTTTAGAAGATTGTTTGAGTTTAAGCAGGAATATTTGCATTTTGAAGCTTAAATATTGCAAGTAATAATATAGGGATTAGTAATGCAAAATTCCAGGTAAAATATTCTGTTTATTTTAACAAATCGATATCTTTTAATTTGTATTAGAATAGATAGTATAGTATTACACTCCCGGGGGTTTTAAGTAAAAGTCAAACATTGATAAGCACTTTGAGTAATCTCCTATATCTTATATTAATCCTTTAAGTATTGTAGTATATATGCAAATGAGAGTTTGATTAATTCCGAGTGTGTGCAGCCTCTTATCACACTATATATATTTGCATTTATATTATTATTTCGTATCATGAGAGAGTGTATTTTAGCATATTTCAAGAGGATAGCATGCTTTCAAAGCCATATTCTACTATGAATGAGTATATTCTCATATGGATTTGAATGATATACGAGTAAAGGTGAAGCCGATGAGGTAATTTGAGAGTTTATTGTCAACGGGTGACCCACATTTGATTACCCAATTACCCTCTCTCTACCACACGGCTGGCTGTTAACATGCTACACAAACTGCAATTATCTGCAGATATGAATTATGAATGAATTGGAGCATTGGGTAGCTATTCAGATAGGATCTTTATGAGTTCATTGCGAATTTTGCGAATTTTTCATTTAAAAACAATGACTTTGAGGAAATGTCCATCGCATGTCCATCGCAATATTTTTTTGCATAAAGTTCTGCTCAAACTGAACTGAAATTTAATTTGCAAATAGGTTTCATCATGTCGAATATACCTACGATAAATAAATATTAATTAGTATCGTAAACATCCAACCTTGCGAATTACTCAATTTTGATTTTGCATATTTGCCAAAAAGCGTGAATTGATCAAATGTGTTTGAACAAGGGCATCTCGAATGTACTATTATATATGTCCTAGAAAAAGATTGGTAATCTTGAATTTGTATATTTAAAAAAAATGTACAAATGTCAACCAAATCAAGTTTGGATCCAACTTGTTTTGGTGAGGGGCAATTGATTTAAATTCAATGGAAGAGCAAGTTTGCCTAAAAATAAATTGCATCACACTCTCCCATTAAAAGGACATGCCAAGCTCGAATCAAACTCAACCTTTATGCACCTACCTATGAGTATATACAGTTTATTCAGCATCAGACGCCGTTGAGGAGTGAATGACACCTTCCCACAGCTTATACAAAGACTCGTATATGCTCTTTGGCATTGCATTTGCTTTTGGCAAAGACTCTGAGTCTTCTCAGGCTATGATAATATATAGGATAGGATAGGATAGAAAGGGAATGAGGATTTGCAATGCGAAACATTGGGCCTGAGGGGAGTAAAAATGAATTACTCGTATATAACTAACTAGTATATGATATAATATAATGATATTACAGCATTAAAAAGCTCGTGTGTAATTTCTTTCTCGATATACCCACATCTAAGCATATATTGCATGTAAACTAAACAGATCTACTACGATATATGACATAATAGTGCATTTACCATTTGCAGATTGCACAAACTGTTATCCCCTTCACTTGAACAATTACAAAAATGAACATACCTGCACCCTTTAGCATGTTAATTGAATAATTTCTAATATTTACAATATTTGTAATGTTTTAAAACCTTTTTTATACTTGATCCTTATGGGAAAAATGGGATAAAGTGCATAAAACTCGTAGAAAATTGCCTAAAACTTAAATTTAGATATTTTGGGCAAAGATTTCATGTTAAAAATGAGTATTTGTCCGCATTCTGCTTGAAATTCAGAAGCTGACGTCGAAAAAGAGCTTTTTCGAGAATAAATTTATAAGATTTTAACGCATGAATGATTCATCATTATTTTATAGCCTCATAATATCATGCTCCTCGTATTTCATCCTAAGCACCAGCTTCCTCAACTCTCAGAATGGCCATATATATCGATTCCACTCTTGTTTAACATTCCCTCGGGCGGAAATTGAATTTTTTCAGTCTCCAGATAAAATATCTGTACATTTAGGGGCAGCTTGCAGTTAGATAGTGGTTTTTAAAAGGGCTACAAACATTCAAGTCTTATCTAATTCTAAAAAAGAGCGGTGTAGATTCAAATACTCTTTCTTTATATGTATTTATAGGTGGAGAAGTCACTGGCCAATGCTCTTGCGGTGGTTTTTTTGGACATTGGAGAATCTTCGAAGCTTCCCCTCCTCCCCGATCTGTGTAAAAACAAATCAGATGGGCAGATTGGGCGAGGTTGGACTTGTCTTTTGTCTAGATACATGTGAGAGAACCCCAAGAATTCATCAGAGTGAACAAGAACCGTTTAGTTTGGAGTCCTCGAGAGTCGGAGGAGGAGGAGGAGTGCATTCACTCTCACACGCAACTCTCCGCACACAGACCCCTATCCCACTCTAGGTTGGGAGATTGCATAGGAAAGTATTGGGCAACGAACCATCGACTCATTCCTCGACAGTCTGCGGAGGAGTGCGGTCCTCGAGCCGGTCCTCCAACTAAAAGTAAGTTTTAAACGACCTAAACCCACGTTAAAAACCCACACTTTTTACAGTTAGACTTAAAATCTCTTTGTGTTTTGGTTCGGTTGCATTCGCGCATTTAATTTCCATTGGAATTTGATTGGAAAAAGTCAAAAAGTGCTTAAAAATTACACAATTTAATGCAGTTTTGTCGTGATTTTTTTGTGAATGTTCTTATACGAGTTGTAATTACAAAGGTGCTTGTAAATTGGTGGTAATTTCCCATATAATTTATTGGGGAAGATGCTCATTTGAATCTGTTGGTGTGTGGTGTGGTGGAGGCTGTCAAAACAGCCGAGGAGGAACAGTCTGTTTTTATGGTGGCCATTGTACTTGTACTACTCGAGGAGGAACAAGACAGTTAGACGTGAATTTCTCCACTTCCGGCCCTAGCCCTCACGAGTTAAACAGGCTGCAGTCTCGTGAATAAATCATGTAGAGTTTGGGGAG